>CAUYQG010173658.1:0-28038 GCA_963574415.1 Tarsius wallacei
AATTAGCCGGTCGTGGTAGCGCGCACCTGTAGCTCCAGCTACTTGGAAGGCTGAGGCGGAAGGATTGCCGGAGCCCAGCAGGTCGAGGCTGCGGTGGCCGGGAGCAGCCACTGCACTCCAGTCTGGGTGACAGAGTGAGACTCCAACTCAAAAAAAAAAAAAAAGGTAATTATGATAAACTTCACAGGTTTTATAACTTATCCTCTTAAAGTGTTCAATTGAATGTTTTCAACATGTTTACAGAGTTGTGCAATGATCCCCACCAACTAATTTTACATTTCTGTTACTTTTAAGATAAACCATTAGCAGGTGCTTTCCAATCTCTCCTGACTCTCCCTCCCTAAGCAGTCATTAATCAATATTTTATTTTTACATACTTGAATACACTGGACTTTTTATATAAGTGAAATTATATCATAGGTAGTAGAGTTTTTTTTTTTTTGACTGACTTCTCTCAGTCTGTTTTCAAGATGACTTCATGTTGCAGCATGTATCTATGCTTCACTTGTTACTGCTGAAAGATATTTCATTGTATGGATATACCACATATATATCTATTATTAGTTGATATACATTTGGGTAGTCACTAGTTTGTAACTATTAAAATAATGATGTTATGAACATTCCTGTGAAGGTTATATGTGGATGTATATTGTATATTTTGAATATATACTTTAAGGGGAATTTCTAATTTATCTTGTGATTTCTCCTTTGACTAGCTGTTAGCAATCATAAGTGTTGTTAATGTTTGCATTTCCTTAAATTACTTTCTAGATTAATCCAATTATGTTTGCAAAATATACATTGTGTGATATCAACATGCTTAAACTTATGGGATTGGCTTTATAGCCTGGAGTATGTTTTGGAAAATATTCCATGTATACTTGAGAAAAATTTGTATTTTAGTGTCATTGAATGAAGCATTGTATAGGTATTTCTTAGTTCTAATGGTTTCATTACAATCAAGACTTCTATGTGCTTATTGATATTCTCTCTAATTGTCCTATTCATTGCTGGAAATGGGATAGCGAAGACTTCAGTTACAATTGATGATTTGTCAGTTTTTTTATTCATATATTTTGGGGTTTTGCAGATAAGTGAATATATGTTTATAATTGCGTTGTCTTAATGACGGATTTTACCTTTTATTATTATTATTAAATGCCCCATAGGAGCCCTAGGAGTATTCTCAGTTTTGTTAGAAACCATACTAAGTCTCTTATTATACAGTTTGCATGGAATAGAAATTTTAAATTCTCTTAACTTTCAACATATTTTTTTTTCTCTGAATCTAAACTGTGTCACTTATAGAGCAAGTGTACATTGTTTAAAGAATAAAACTATAGTCTGGAGATTACTGCTCTACATGACAAATAATATATACTTCAAATAAGTAGCTAAAATTTTGCTTCTTCGGTGGAAAAAAAATTCAAACTTTTCCAAACACAGAACCCAGAAGCTAAACAAACAAACAAACAAACACACAAATACCAAGACCACCATTTAAAAAATGCTACTTATTATTTGCTGATGTAGGAAGATTTTTTTAAAGTGAGAACAGCATAAACATTTAAATTAGAATAAAAATTTTCTAATCTTATTTCTTGCACTACTGATTACTATTCTCTAGTCTGCCTTTCTTGGTAGGTCTTATAACCATCCTATATAGCAAATATTTTCTTGTTTTATCTTTATATTTATTAGTTTTTACAACTAAAATATTATTTCAAATGGTCAAATACTTCTTGTTTTGTTTTTGTTTTGTTTTCTTAATAGCCCCACTCATCCTGATATATAAAAGTAGCTTGATAAAAATGTGTAAATACTCATAGTTAGATAATTTGAAGATGAAGTCAATTCTATTCACAGATAATTTTAAGATGAAGTAATGAAGAAAATAAACCACAATTCTATTACTAACAGAGTTCAGTATGATGATGAGTTAAAATGAATATCAAAATTAGTAGATTTTCTGTATGTCAGAATTAATTTTTAGAAAATAGAATAAATATCTCATTCACAGTGGTAAAAAATACATTGACTATTCTAAGAATGAATCTAATCAAGAATATGAAAATACAATATTTGAAATATTAAAAATATTGAAATATTAGAAATCTTCAAATTAATGTCAACAGACATCTAAAAACTCAATACATAAATAAATATACTATGATCTTGAATGGGAAGAATGCATATTGTAATTCTGCCTAAATTGGTCTATGTATTTAATAGAGCCACATTTTAAATCCCAGTGAATGTTTTTTAGGAACTTGAGTAAAATTTCTGAAGACACCTTGTAAGTAATAAATCAGTCCAAATATTTAAGAAAAATAATGGTTTGGGGATGGGGATTGGCGAGATTTGCACGCTATGGTATGGTGTTACAGAATGTGAAGATCATTAAAAGTATGATGACATCATCATGTGAAACTGGTAAAGCAATGGGCACACATTAAAAAAGTGGGCCAGAATATCCCATAGTCACTCCACTGATACATAGGAATTTAATATATGATAAATTCATTCTCTCAAAATCAGTAGTAAAATAAGAATTATTTAAATTTATAAAATAAATAAATTCTGAATTCACTCCATATTTCAGAATTACAGTTACTCCTTGATGTCTGTGGAGGATTGGTTACAGGACCTCTCACAGATACAGGTTTGTCTTCCCTTAGCCTGAAAAATCTAAAATTTAAAATGCTTTAAAAACTTTTTGAGTGGTGACAAAACACTCAAAAGAAATGCTCATTGAGATGTTTCAGAGTTTGAATTTTCAGGTTAAAGATGCTCAACCTATACCAAAATTTTCAGATTCTCAAGTTATTGATATTAAATGGTGCAGTATTTGCATATAGCATATACGTATCTTCCCATCTAAGTTTAATCAGCTCTAAATTACTTAGGATACCTAATACCATGTAAATGCTGTGTAAATCATTGTTATAGTGTATTGTTTAAGGAATAATGTTAAGGAAAATAAAGTCTGTACATGTTCAGTAGAGACATAATTTTAGACAAAATATTTTCAATTCAAGTTTGGTTGAATTCAAAGATGTGGATCTCACAGATGTAGAAGGTCAATTGTACTTAAAGATAAAGATCTAAATGTATAACAGAAAATCAAAAATTATGATTGCAATGTAAGTAAAGACGAATTTAATCTTGGGAAAGAAATGTGTAAATATAACTCCAAAGCAGACATTGTAAGGGAAAACATTTTGCTTTATATGGGTACTTTCACATGTATGGAAAATTGGGAACTTCATGTGGTAAAGCACATCTCAAAAATATTGAAAGTCGTGGAAAATATGTGTACTGTATGTGATCAAAAAATTATAAATATCTCTAAAATATGCAGAAGTTTTTCAAAACAACAAGACAAATATGAACACATCAATAGAAGAACACCAGAAATATATTGAAAACTCCGTTTCAGGAAGGGAGGGGACACAGGTCCTCATGGTACTCACCTGCACTTGCTTTCTGAGGGCTTTCTTGGTGGATGAGGACATCACAATCCTGCTGCTCATTAGGGTCCAGTGCTTCTGGATTTCCTTAAAAAGAACATGTGTATTTTTAGTGTATGTGCTGTTGGAATAGGGCCATTAAACCTTTGCAATAGCAAAACTACATATGACATCACAACTTTAGAGCCTTATACGTGTCCGAAGATTTCCATAAACATCAGTGAGTTCCATTAGGGAATCAAAGAGGCAGAGGTAATTCACTGAATTAACATGTTACCTTTGCTACTACTACATAACCAGCTGGCTTCCCTTAAACTCTGACTACTTGGTCAAATTAATCAGTGAAATTATGTCATTTCCTTATTTTTCTTCACAATCCATTGCCCATCTGAAGAACTCTACAATATAAATAAGGGCTTCACCACAGCCAGGCAAGTGATCAATAATTACATAATCAAATAAATCATTATTATAAATGCAAAAGAGACACTATAAAGAAAAGAATATTACTCCATATTGATAACGATGTCAAGACAAGAGGATTCAGCTGTTACTTATTGCTGATGTTTGTATCAACACACACTTTCTTTGAAATCACTCAGAAACCTATATCCATATCCACCAAAAATGTTTATATTTAAGCTGGGTGTGGTGACTCACCCTTGTAGTTCCAGCAGTTTGAGAGGCCAAGGCAAGAGGATTGCTAGAGCCAAGGAGGTCGAGGCTGCTGTGAGCTATGATTGCACCACTGTATTCCAGCTTGGGTGACAGAGTGAGACCCTGTCTTTCTGAAAAAATGAAGTTCATATTCTTTTATATATCCATTCTACATTAAAAACTAATGAAAGAGAAAATTTAGGAATATGTAAAAAAATGTTGCCAGAAGAGCATTAATAGCATAAATAGCAAAATTTAGATAAGATCTCTCAAATGCTGGATGGCTGGACATGTATAGAGAAATAACTGAGATGCAATGCTTGACAACCATTAAACAGCCACATAAAAGTTTGTATATTGGCATGAAAAAAAGTCACAATACATAAGAGATTGAAAATTACAGTTTCAAAATTATGTAGTTTTTATCTTATAAAGCCTAAAGAAGAATGCTATTGATATTTGTATTATATTTCTTTTCTCTTTTTGATACTTTATATTATCAAGTTTACTTGCATAATTTTCAAGTTATTTTAAAAAATACACTTGTTACAGACATATTTTGTAAAGAAGTATAGATATATGTTAAAAGTGATACATGTTCACATAAGAGGTTACATACGAACTATCCACAATGATATAAGATTGTTGATGGAACTGATTTTGTGATTGTTTGTCTATTTCTATAATGTGCTATTGACTAGGAAACAATTCCAATCACAGAGTTTTCAATTACCATTAACTAACAAATAGTTCTGTTGTCTAATGCATGATATTCTCAGGTGATTGCTTTGCAGTGTCACAAATGTTCTGATTTTTAATTTTATATTAATTCTTATTCTGCTCAATCACAACTCCCTTCTCTTTGTAATACTCAAGAGATCATGCTGTTTTCATCTGATAATTAATTACATTGATAATTTAGTGATAATCATAATGACAACAAATGATTTTTTAAAAATGTTTTATAAATAATAATGTAACATGCTCATTTCATTTCATTTTAAACACACTCAGTTACCTCTAACAGTGTTTGTGTGATTAATATTTTCCATTTCTCAATGGAAATACTTTTATTTACCATTGGAAAGACTTGTATAAAGATGCACTATTCACCAGAAATAGTAGCACACCTTAAGAATATATAAGATCTCTCAAATGTTGGATGGCTGGACATGTATAGAGAAATAACTGAGATGCAATGCTTGACAACCATTAAACAGCCACATAAAAGTTTGTATATTGGCATGGAAAACAGTCACAATACATAAGAGATTGAAAATTACAGTTTCAAAATTATATAGTTTTTATCTTATAAAGCCTAAAGAAGAATGCTGTATATATATATTCTTGAGGTGTGCTACTATTTCTGGTGAATAGTGCATCTTTATACAAGTTAAGTATAAAGCATTTTTATATATATAAAATGAGCCTTAGCACTCATTTTACAAAATTTTACAAAATTTTACAAAAATAAAACTAACTTGTATTTACATAATATACTGCACTTTAAAGATTTAAACATATTTTCCTCTGTATGAAATAATTTGATTCTCTGAATCAGATAGTGAGCATTTAATGTTAACCAAATATTAATCCAAAGAAACAGATGAGGGCAAGGTCCCACAGATGATTTGCTATTAATTAAAACTGAGACCCAAAGAGGCAACTCACCTGTCAAAGATCACATAGGTTTATCTATACCCCATGCCACATTTAATATACTCTGTTGCTTGTTATGTATGTGGCCATATTAGATGATCTGAGGGTTATTTGTGATCAAGTCAAGATATCAAACTAAATATATCTGATTTAATACATAGGTACACAATTATTTGAAACAAAGGAAGGAAATATAAGTTATAAATAATTCCTGAAAGAAGTGTAACGTTTATCATTGTGTTGGAAACAAAACACACTAGAATAGAATGCAATATGCACTCTACTGGCAGCATACATAAAATGCAAGTTCTGTGCAGAAATGTCTTATTTATATGTACACAACCCCTCACACTCACACTTATACACTCACACTCACACTCACGCATATGTCCCCACACTTACACCAACACTCACACATACCACATACTCACATGCACATACACATACACACACACACACACACACACAAACATCTCACACACAAACATCCCTGTTCTCATTCCAAGATAAGCAAGGGATTCTACCAAACAAGACTTTACAGGGAAGATGAAATTTAAATGGGTCGGCCTTCACAGATAAGGAAGATTTTCCTCTGTAAAGTTGGAGTTGGACACTCAGGCAGAGGTCAAGTGTTTAAACAAGGGAGCTGAGCTGTGAGAGCAGCTGAGTATTAGTGAGATGTGTGTGAAATTCCAGAACAAGAAGTAAAGGCTCATGGAGACGACAGAGGCACAGGAAACGAAAGTGTCAAACGTTCTGAAACACCCTTGTCTCCCTCTACAGCTCCTCACCTCCTCATTGCTCCGCTTCCTCCTCATAACTTCCCAACATGTGAACGATTATATAATTTGTTTTGCTTTTGTTTTATCTTCTTTACTTGCTAAAATATAAATTTCACAAAGACATGAGTTTTGCTGTTTCGTTCACCAGTGAACCCCTAGTTTCTAAAGACAACTCCTGGCATGTAGAAAATGGTTAATAAATAAGTTAACAATTAAAGATAGAAGCAAAAATAAATGTACAATTTTAGTTCGATTTGGACTGGGTCATTAAATAACAGTATGGCTTTAGACAAGTAAGTTCATCTGAAATTTGGCTTTCTCATTTAATAGTCGAAAGAGTAATAATAATTGAAACTCTAATAGTCTCCTAAAGTTGATAAAGGAGTAAATTATAAATGCAAAACATTAGCAAAACGAGCGCCTAGAAGCTGCTAATACAAGCATGATGGTGGTGCTGGTGACGGCAACGACAATGATGAGATTACAGGACTTTGGGTTTTGGTGGTGGTGATAATGATGATGGTGGTATTTTTCATTCCAGGGATTAAGAAGTCACTTTTTTGTTTGTTACAGTGCATCACCCCATATTACACTGGAGTACGCCAAAGACCAATACCAGATATACATACGCCAGAGATACTCATTTTAAAACTAGCTCATTTCCAAAGGGTTTAAACTTCTGAACTTGAAATTAGTTAGCATGATAAGTTATTGGTTCATACAAATATCTATTGGAAAATACTACCCGAGATGCCGGGTACAGATCTGAATATGTGTGTGTTTCTTCAAGATTCTTTTATTAAGTGGCGATAAAGTTATGACAGTCTCTTTATTAGTAGGATTTTGTGATAAGTGTACAATGATTAAAAATATTTGTTTTATGTGTATTTTGTTTAATAACTTCAGTAATTGCCATTGATCTCTGTATCCCTCAAAGCAGGAACCAATCAGCTCATAAGAACATTTTCTCCCATTCCTCTTTATCTCTTTTGAGATAATCTGCCAAATGGATTCTCTCTTAAAACTCTCAAGTAAGAATTGTAAGCCAAAAAATGAACTTGCCTCAATTGCAGTAAGTTTACCAAAAATGAACAGTTTGTGTACTAAAATTCATCTAGCAGGTGTGCTTGACCAGAGTGACACCCCTCCCTGTTTATCAAAGACTTATTTCTGGAAAGCAGCAGATGTGCTCTCCTCCTCACCCTCCTTCTGATAGATCTGTGCAAAGCATTGCATTGCCCATCTCCAAAATCATCATCATCTTATCACCCCTCATCAGTTCACCCTGTGTTGGTTCCACCAGGAAATCTGAAGCTTCTACTTTGTCTAATGTGCCTTATAGCAGAGCGGTGGGTGTGCAATGGGGCACATCTGAGTGCACCAGAGCAAAAAATGTAATGAATAGTTTAACTGTCCTGGGGCAATAGAGAGCTTTACAATTTAGGAAACACAGCTGGGGAATTTCTTATAACATCCTGGGAAGTTGACTAATTTGGAAAACGGTGGAGACTGAGTGTGCACCTTCTGTTCCTCCTCTTCACATCACTTTAAGGTTCACCTGAGAGGACATTCTATCAAGAAGTTGATTGTATGTGAGAAGAAAGTGTTGTGCTCTCAGGTGACACAGAAAAGTTCGTGCACATGTAATCCATTATAGAGACATAGGCTTCCACCATTGTTTTGACAGCAAAACCCTAAGGTATTTTAGAACATATCTCCTCTTTGTCTGGCATCCTGAGCTCTCAACCTATCTGAGCATTGTGTCATCTTGAGTATATTCTCTTTCTCTTCTCCCTGTAGGGTATTTTCTCCCTTTCTTCATCTTCTTCCATTGTACCTCTCCCTGGAAAGCTAATGCACAATTGCAGGTCAGCGTGGAAATGACACTCAGCTGCTGCGGTTGCAAGATGGCTCTCAACAAAATGTCCCTGGAGTCAGGCTGGCCTCCTTCTAATTGGCCACCATAGCTCGATTTTCACTCATGTTCTGTGCCAAAATTAGAAGCATTTAATGCAGACAAAGCTCCTCCAATCCCACTTCCTGACACCTTGCCCATTCCCCATCATTCTAAAAGACATACACAGTGGCAGAAGAGCAGCCTTTTTTCCAGCAGTTACTCAAAGGTCAGAAAACTCTATGAGAATCAGAGAAAAGAAAATGTCAACCTGGGAATTACTGAGTGTGTGTATGTGCAGAAGGCCAAATCTTTTAAAAGATAAATATCATAGACAGAGAGAGTGCTAAGGGACCTTCATATTTTCACAGTTTACTGTGAGATTTATAGCCTTCAAGCTGCTTAATATAGCATTTCATGCAGCATTCAAATATCTTCATGATCTACTTTTATTTATTTTTTAACCCCACACTTGCTCCTCTCCATTCTTTTCCCCTTCATTTCCAGGGACTGGGACTTATATTGACCCAGATAAGATTAAATGTAAGGTTCACTACTGGTTAACTTAACAGTGGTCAGAAAATTAGAATCATTTTCTTTAAAAAAAATCTGTCTAAAATGCTTAGTTATAGAGGAAGATTGGAAGTTAGTTCATTTTATTATCTGTGGTCAGAATTTAAAAAAATAGATAAAGGATTCTACTGTTACCAGTTTCAGCAATAACAGCAAGAAGGAAAACACATTGCCAAGGTCCATCCAGTAATGAAATTTTGGAAAAGACCTGACTATTCACCAGAAAGATCACTCAAAACACCACTCCAGCTTGTGTACTTGCAGCCATGTTTCTAACAAGCATTCTATTCTTAATCTTGTGCTGGGAATGCAGAAACCAGAAGATGGAGTGACCAGACATATATGTGCTTTTATAGCAGGCTAGTTCAGACTTTGGATTCACCCAGAATACTCAGTGTGACTCTTGAGGCTGATATATCTGAACTATGGGGTCTTGAATGTGGTCACTGAAAAATCATGTAACGTTTTGAAGCCATAGTTGCCTCACTTTCAAAATAGGCATGAGAACAATGCCTACAATTTGGGATAGTTGGGAGAATGAGATGATGGGATGCAGGCAACACACCAGGCCAGTACCCAGCCGATCTTCTGCTCTGGCCTTCCAGTAAGAGAATTCAGACAATAATAAAATGTGGTCCTGGAGGGCGACAGCCATGATTAACTTCTTAGCCCCACACACCTGCAGTGATATCCAGATGATTCCATTCTTTCATGCCTCTGTTTCTCAATGGGCCAGAATTAAGCCCAGAGCATAAACCAGATTCCCTTAGTGCTAAGTAGATTTTGGAGAAGGCAATGGAGTCTTTCTAAAAAAAAAAAGTAGTAGTCTTACAGATACTAAAGGTCTACAAAACACTCAATTTTTATTATATAGTATGCAGACAAAAGTGTTTTAAGTTCTAAAAACTAACCCAAAGTCAACACATAAAGTAGAATTTCAGTGTAAGTTTCTTAAAATTCATTTTCATGTCATAGAATACCAGATAAATGTGTTGATTTGCTTTGTCCTAACAAGAAAAACATCAGTCAAAATGAATTCCTGCTATTTCTGTGTTTAAGTTATTAAAAATTTCATGGTAATTTGAAACACTCTGATAACTTGCTGATTTAATAATGACTTCCAAAAAATAGTCGACATTGGCAAGATGTTTGTTATAGGCAGTTCAGAATGAATTGGGTCAGTGTATATAGTTATGAGAGTCTTTGGTGACATTTCATGAGATTAATTTTTTACATATTTCCCTAATATTTTATTTTATTTTGAGTTTTTTTATGCTCATGTGCCAATAAAATAAACAACGATACTATATTTATCTTCAAATTTAGAGGAATGGTAATCATTTTAGGCCTTTCCTTCTGAAGGAAATCCTTATGCTGTGTGGAAATTATTACCTCTAGCTTCCTAGAATGATATTTTCTTACATAATGTTTTTTTTTTCTGAGGAAAAAAATAAAGTACCACATTGCTCTTCAAATGTTGCTCTTGTTGGTAGGTGCAGATATTTCCCGGGGCAAATGTTATCCGTGCTACATAGGCATCATCGCATGCATTGAAGTGCCCTTCTCTCCCCTGTGCCACTTCACAGTGAGAGCATTATTGTCATTTTAATTGCCCTGGACCTGTGTGCCAGCTCCGAACATATTTTTAATGATCAGCGAACCATGAAACTCAGAATTTTTTTTTCATGCCCTTCATTAACAAATTGATCACTAATTTCCACATGATTAAGACAAAACTGTCTCTTTAGTAAAGGTATTGTTTTGTTGCCTAGAAAGACATACATGAAAAATGTAAAAGAAATCGCGTTCACGAAGGAAAAGTTTAATTTCCACTGCTATAGGTTCAAGAAAGATCTAATAGTCCATATTCAAGAGATAAAATTTACACGCTCCCCACTAAAATAAGAAAATGTAGCAATATATTTGGGTTCTGATTCTAGCTCTCCTCTTTTGGGTACAGTCATACAGCATCATAAAAATTCAAATGCCATCTCTTTAACCAAATCCTAGTTTTTTTAAAATTCGTTCTGTCAGAAACAAATACCATTATAGTCAGGACTATATTCAGTTGTTTTGAGTAAAGATATTAAGACAGAAATTTGTGAGCATTTCCCCACTGACAGGAGCAGAAGTATAATGGTAAAATCTCTAGTCCACTACATTCCTTTTGCCTAAAAATTATGTTTCTGGAATGTCAGTGTTAATAAAAGTTAGATGAAACTTGCCTTATTCTGCCCTGAATAAGGTTAAGAGGACTGTTACTAGGTATCAGCATAGGTCACAGCCTTTTCTCTGAGAGAAATAATAAAAAACAAAGAGACTATACTTTCTCATTCTATTTTGGACAAGTATATAGTAAGGTTGTTCGAGTTTGACTGCCTGTGGTGGAAGTTTCCTGGGCCCTACAGACCCCAGGCCTTTTGGAAATACACAAATTCCACCTTCAGGTTGTGTTCAAAAATCTGTGTGAGTAACATATTTGTGTTACTTGCCATTGCATTTAATACGGTCCAAGGAATAGTAAAACAACTTATCTTTGGCTTAATATACTGTAATTTCCCTCTCTCACTAATATTTTAAAAATCAAATTATAATCCTAATTAAAAATGTAAAACTTCCTGATTTTTTTCAGGCTAGACATATGACCGCCTTTGCTCCAAAGTTCTTTAAACAAAAAGTGAGTAAAAGTGTATAATATAGACTGTCAAATATTCTAGAGTTGAAATGTTAGATGTAAATTACTTCTTGGATTAGTCTCCTTTGATGTGTTCTTCTCAAAAAAAGGAATAAAATTAGCTATAAGCAAAAAATGGAAAATCTAGATATACACATTGTCAATATATCACCACCCATTTGTTCAGTGTGTGGAATAACTAGTTACAGAGATAGTGATCTGTGGAATGGGTTCCTTTCTTTTTACTGTAGAAATGGATAGGGGAAGCAAAAACAAGCCTCGTTTTCTTATTTACTTAGAAAGCATAGTGGTTTTCTAAGAGTGCAGAGGGATGCATTGAACAATTTTGTTATAGTCCCTTTAAAAAAAAGGTTTTCTGATGATTGCTCCCGTATTTGTTCAGACATGGACTTAATGGACCTAATTTATACTTAGGTGTTGCCTCCTGTATGTCCATTAGAGATTTTTATTTATTTTATTTTTAACTGCTCTTGCCCCTGAGGATCTCATTAAAGTGAGACATAACATAGTCATGCATTGGTTATAAGACTCTTCTGTATTCTAGATTCTAAATTCCTTAACATGTTCCTATAAACCTATGTGGCCCCTACAGGCATCATACATCAATAAAACAAAAAATAGTTGTTTACGTTGAGGGTCACTGAGAAGGTGAATTGCTCATATATCTTATATATTTCCTTGTTACCTTGAAGACTGAGGTTAAATGCAGAAAGGTAGAGGTTTGGTGGCATAATACTGAAGAGAAAGAAAGCATTTAAACAAAAGAGAATTCAAGAGTTTCATGTAACAAATAAAGATGCACCTTGATTTAAATATATATTTATAGATAAAGTTGATGTCTATATTTATAATAGTTGGGGTATATAAATACTTATAAGCCACACTATGCAGACATAAAAGTGAGCCTAGCTACATATGTGTAATTTTTGAACTGTAGAATGTGAAGCAGGCGCTAGTGGCATGCTGTGTTACTGTTCAGAGGTATCAATAAGGCCAGAATGAAGAAACAGCACTATATTAATTTTATTCCAAGTCAAATCTTATCTCCACCATGAAGGGGATCAGAGGTCAGGTTGAGAGCAAGGAGGCAGGGTGGTGAGTGAAGAAGTCTGTCCTATGCAATTGTTTTCCAGGATACAGTTTTTGTCTGGGTGAAGAATGCCTTAGTAAGGAGAAGAAAGGTAGCTTAGGAAATCCTCTGCTCATGTGAGAAGTGAGTGGCCTCAGTGTTTGTTTCAAATTCACTCTAGAATTAAGAAGTTCCTAGGGGACTAGCTCAGAATTATTCACCCAGCTGTCCTGTTGTATGTATGGAGTGCCTGCTGTGTCCAGGGAGTGGTGGACAGGAATGAAATAAAAAAAATAGATGAGGGCTATGTGGCTGTGAGCATTTAACAAATTACATTGGATTTGATGACAGAGGTTTCATTTGGAAAGTCTCATTTCTGGTTAAACTGATCCCAGATTCAGGCAGATTATGGTCAACTCATCTTAGGAATTAGAAAAAGTTGATAAATGTGTTTTTTGTTGAAATACCTAGGTCTCCACACAACTTGATGGGTTCACCGTTTTGTGATATAATCTTGTTTAGATGTACATCTTGGTTTGGAAGGTGGGCACCCTTTGAGTGCTACATTGTTTATACTTTACCATTCTAGCCAATTATTAATGTTCAGCCATATGGCTAATTACTATCATGTTTTAATATGAAACCAGCACATTACTGTTTTCTCCACATCTAGGGGCTAATTACCCCAATAACTAGACTGAGAAACTGGTCTTCTTTTATACTTAGAGGAGAGAGAAGATAGTGTATGGAAAAACCCTGAAAGAGAAGAGGAGGAATCCAAGAAATCTGGGCTCCAAACTTAACTCTGTTATGAAGTAGATGTGTGGCTTTGAACAGACTCTTGAATGTTAATTTTCTTGTCACTAAGGGATTTTAAACTTGATTTTGTGTACCAAGTAAAGTGAATTGAACCACTATTAAATAACAATAAGTGTAACCAGAACAGTTCTGAGAAAAAAACAGCTATATAAAACCAGCTATATAAAATACCACCCTGTCTAGCAACAAACTAACAACAGTTCACGTATAAACTTTGCCCCTTGCACTCAGAAGAACACCTATCTGTTTTACATATTGTGATTCAAAGCATAATTTCATTTGAAATAAAAATCTCCCCAGAGTGAAAGAGAAACTTGAAAATTGGAAAACCAGTGATTTAGAGAAAAAAATGATCTCCATTGTGGATCTTTCTTCAATATCACATCCTGTAGGAAGAAGAGAAGCCAAAATTCAAAATGTGAGCACTGCTTGGTGGTACTTGAATAGTGTGTATGGCTGCTAGTATCCTAGTGTGCGAGCAAGTGTAGTGTGGATGATCATGAGGAGGGCAACAGAGCACAGGAATGTTTATCACTCATCTCTACCGGGTGAAATACAGACAGCGACAGAAAAAAAATGTATCCCTTTCTCTATGTCCTGAGAAAGAGAGAGAGAGAGAGAGAGAGAGAGAGAGAGAGAGAGAGAGAGAGAGAGAAGAAGAAGAAGAAAAGAGTGGAACAGGGATGCTGCCTACACAGACCCAGAGAGGCTGAATTAACCCAGACCTACAGTTCTACTTTGAAAGAGACAAAGAGACAGCTGACCCCAGCTTACGTCCACCAGTCTTGTTTTCTTCTCTGTTTTTGCTTGCTCTTTTGTTTCTGCCCTTTTATTTATTTTCTTTCCTACATTTATACCTAAGGCAAAATAGCTCAAGACAAAATTTCAGAAATATAAGCCCCTTCAGGGAAGATTTTTCTGTTTTGTTCAACTACAGCATCTAGAACACCACATGACACAGTGAGTTTTCAAAAAACATTTGCTGAGTAGACAAAGGATTAGCTCAATGAAATCACCCAACATGACAAGTCTGACTGCTCAGAAAGACAAAGGATGGGGCATAAGTCAACACCAAAGCATGTGTGTCTTCACCCTTCTGCAGCTGCCTGTTTCTGTCACACCCTTTCCAACTGATTCTTCTGCCATGCCCTCACTCTCTTTCTACTTTAACCAGACAAGTTCTTCTTATATCTAGGCTGATTGGCCAGTTTGCTATGCAGGAACCTGAAAAACCAAATTAGAAAGGTTTATGTTCATTTCTTTTAAACTTAAAACAGTTTTGGGATAAGCCAAGTAAAAACTGTGTGATAAGAATGTTTTTAAGGGGCAAGATTTAATAGTCCATATGTCCTCATACTGGAACCCTGCAGAAATTCTGAATGCATGGTTTATGCTTTGGATTTTCTACCACCTTCTGTATAACTCTTGACAGTTTTAATTTGGGTCTACCAATATGTCAATGACAGCCAATGGTGATAACAAAACAATAGTTTACATTTATTGCATTCTTACTATATGCCAGGTGCGTGGAAGCATCTTATATAAAATATCTCACTGAATTTTCGTAGTCATTCTATGAGATAGGCGTATTATTTACTACATGTTAAGAATCAGGAGACTCAGACAACGTTTGCATTTTCACAGGAAAGCTCTAAGCAGAATAGACAAGAAACTGTTCTTTTGAAGACCATTGTGTGATTTAGTTCTGTAAGGAAGGGATTGCGTGATAAGAGCAGAAGATGAGTGGCCTGTTCATACCAATTCCAGTCCTCTTTGTCCTTTTATGTCAAGGTAAATTATGCCTTTTGGAATTAATTCTTTTATTATCTTACCTTGCACTGACTTGTCTTCCTTATAGCATAGAATCGTAGCCTGGGAAAAGGTTCATTAAAGTCATCTTGTTTATATTCCCAGACCACACAATACTAAATGAAAATTGTATGACAATATGTTCTAAAACAGATATGTGTTCTGTATGTTCTAAGCAGAATGTTTGACAGAATACCAGGTTATTTTAATGCCCCAAAGAGTTCCTCAAATACTTTGTATATTTATGTTGTGTGATTCACCATAGAACTGAAGAGAAAGTAAAGGGATACACTGATACAGATATTTTCAAGGTAAGCCAGAAAGTCAGTGGGAGAGCAACGGATCTTAACAGGATATGTTATTGATCAATGTCAAGTAAAAACCTTTATTTTCTAGTCAACTGTCATATAGAACTTTTAAAAAGTACAATCTTGGTCTGTAATATTATAAATTATAATAAGCAACTTATAACATATAAAATAATATAGCAATCGTTTTTAAGTCTATATGAATTTAATTCTGTGAATCTGATACATAATCTCGACTCTTTTTTTTTCCTCATTAGCAGATAATTTATTCATTTGGTCTTAATATCAAGGTTAAACAGAACTTAACTAACACTTCAACCTCTATGCACCCAAGGTTAAATGTAACATATGCTCTATTCTTGAGCCCTAATTATACTTTTAACCATTTGTTTTATGTAATAATAACCCCCTAATACACTGTGAAAGAAACTGGAAACAATTTTTGAATGAATCAAAATCCAATTATATAATCATCTGATTTATATGCTACATTTACAGAGTGAAGCACAATGTAGAAAAATGAGCTATAATTGTTTTGGGAAATGTTCCAGAGACACTGGGAAGACATCAGTTGCAATAAATTATTATGACTTTCTTTTCCTTGTTGTTTCTTTATATATTGTAATTAAAGTATTGATTACCTCTGAAGGATTAGTCCATGAGTAAGTGAACATAACCTGCTTTCCCTGGTTAAATCAGCAAACACTACACATTATTGATTTCTAACACTTTGCACCAATTAGTAAACAAAGAATAACCAATCACACGTTCTGAGCTTATCTTTAGATGTTTTGTATTTATGGGAATTGCTTTATGCTAATATGCAACTCATCTCTCCCTACACAAGTGGAATGTTTCATTGAATTAACAGTGAGTTGAGGTCGCTGTCAACATTTTAGCATTTTTGTCTGCTAAGAAACAAAAAAAAAGGAAGACCCATAAATAAAATGATTTTAGAATTCATGTCCCTACTCTGATCAAGTATCTGAGAGCTTTAGGAACAATTCAATTAACTTACTTGGTATTGTACCCTGAAATTTCCTTCAGGGGGACTTCAAATCAGAAGCATTATTTA
Organism: Tarsius wallacei; assembly: GCA_963574415.1. Lineage (NCBI taxonomy): Eukaryota > Metazoa > Chordata > Mammalia > Primates > Tarsiidae > Tarsius > Tarsius wallacei. The sequence continues at coordinate 16,814 of CAUYQG010173658.1, forward strand.
CATATCCCGGTAGAAATTAGTGGACTAATCTGATGAGCGAACTTTGAAGCTCAACCTCAATTTTACAATTACAAGCTAACCAAATGCTTGCAAATGCTTATCCATGCATTTGCTTAATTTGCATTCATATTTATATTTGATGATTGTTTGGATAATCCTTAATTCTTTAGCTGCTTTTAAATAAATTCTACTTCAGGAAAACAGAATCCTCTCAGATAAAGAAGGTGCCTCTGATATTTAATTCAAAGACTACCTCTTAGGTAGAATGAACTTCCCATGATCCAGAGAACTTTACTAGGGAATCCAGAAGCCCACAAAATGTTTTTTTTTTTAAAGCAGTTCTAGCACAGCCTCCTTTTCACACTCTAACCATTTCCTTAGAGTTCTAATAAGTTCTTTAAATGCACATATTTTTATTTTATTATTTTAAAATGCCATTGAAATAAACTTAATATGTAGCCAATTTTAAGAACAAAAATCAGAATCCACTCAAGTAATTTAGAGTTCGAGGTCATGTTTGGTTTTATAGACAAAGACATTGCTTCTCTGAATAAAAACATGGTACAGTTGCCTGCCATAAGTTTAGGTTTTCGTCCAGATCTTCTCCAACTACAATGAAGTTATTCATTGTAGTTATTCTCCATTTAAGTTATTATTATTTTTACTGGTGGAAGATTGAATAACCCTCTGAAATACTCTGTGGAGTCTTTATGTATAAGAAGTCTAGAAGGCATCACAAATCCTTATTTTTTAAGATGAATATGAATGGATGCAATGTTGTCATGTCCATGTGTGCACACACTCACACACATGCATTTGAAACTGTTGGTCTTTGTTAGTGACTACACACATTTACATAACTCATTTGAAAATAAAATGTCAAATAATAACAAGACTCATCTACATATTTACACATTTACAGTCCAACAACTATACCACTAGAAATTTATTCAATGCAAATAGTTTCACAGAAACATAAAAATATTCTTCTTTCAACATTATAAATAATAAAGTTTAGAAAATTATACATCTATATCAAAACTGTTATTATATAATTACTATAGGAGAATAGCAACTATAGCATATTGTTCCAAGAAAAGAGCAGGTAGAACATTATGATTTCAATTATGTTAACAAAATTTATGTATACAGACATATACTTGCAGAAGGAAAAGTTTCATCCTTGGCTGGTAAGATCACATTAAACATTTTAAAAAATAATATATAATTTTGTTTTCAATTTAATAAATTTATTAATTTTAAGATCTATGTTACAACACTGTTATTTTGCAGCTAAACATTGTTTTAAAATAAATAACATTAAAAACACTGTTTAGAAACCCCAGCATAATCAATTTTAGATTGTAACGTGGTATTAGGGTTGCCCAAAGTTTTCTGAAAATGTTTTAAAAGATTATTGGGTTGAAAGTAGTAGGACAATCACATCTGTGTGAAGATGAACTTTGGAATGATTAAGAGTACAAAGAAACCCCTATTTTTTAATAGACCACCAAATTCAGAATCCATTACACTAATCATGACATTTCAGCACTATGAAGCCTGCTGTACCCTGAGCACACAGTATTTGTTTGACTGTCCATTGTATTCAGCATGGTGAATTGGGAATTAGGGAGTCTTAGTAATTCGATCTAGGCAGCAGGACCTTGGGGTATCTGATATCCCCAAGATCCATCAAAGAGTGCACTGTTCAGTGTAAGACCATTCAAATAGTGGAAATTAGGTCAGTGTGTTAGAGAACTAATTAAAACTGTCTTTTTTTAAGAATCAGAAAATGATACTAGAGGCATTTCAGTAGTTGTGGGGAAGATTAAACAAATTAATAGGGTTTATATTTGAACGAGGGAACGTCTTTAAAGGAAGAGATTCTCCCTTAAGTTTTGAGAAGACTCAGAAATATTTTATTTTAGCTTATTTTATTTATTCAATAAAATTTTATTGAGTAGAAGTTATAGTCTAGTAGGGAGATAAATCAAAATAAATCATTATAAAAGCATGTTATAAGTGTCATAAAAAAGCATAATTTATTTACTTGATCCTTCTTCTTAAAAAAAATTATTTTAGAGTTGTGGGGTACATGTGAGGGTTTACTCCATAAGTAGATTGCGTGCAGGTGAAGTTTGGACTTCTAGTGGGCCCTCTCTCCACATGATAGTGGACCTAGTACCCACTGTGTTGCCACATGTCCTCCCATCCTTCTTCCTTCCCTCTCACCCTTCCCTTGCAGTGTCCAGCATCTGCCAATCCCACCCTTGTGCTCATGTGACCAGTGTACATGATCCTTCTTAGACCAACTGGCCACAGAAAACTTTCAGAGATGTTCAGGGAGGAAACTTCAGGGCATTGAACACTTAGGTGGTGGGAGCAGAATTTAGGTAGAAGGGCGCTGCCAGAAAGATCTCTCCCTTCTGATTCTATTCAAGGTCAGTTCTGCTATACACCAGCTTATTGACTATTAGATCCTTGGACAATACCAATACTCATTCTCATCCACCGATGTGGCAAGCCAAATTTATTTACTTGTAGGAGCAACAAATTACAAAGCTGCCCCAGAACAAAATCACTTTTTCTCACTATCTATGGGGGTGTCATGTGGCAAATACACATTACTAACCTCACATGTGGGCATTATCTCAAAATGATCAAATTTTTATTTTCTAATGAGCAGCCAGAAGCCTCCTCTGTCTGCTGAAATTCTATTTCCTTGAGTATCTAAGGGAAAGATGGGTCTCAACTTGTCTCACACTAGGGACCAAATCAAATTCTTGGTGATTTCCATCAGCTGTCAGGAGCAGGCAGATATTTTTGCAGGACTGGGCAGGAAATTAGGCTATTAAATTACGGCCTTTCTCCAAGAGGTGCTGTCATTCTCCTCCCCCTTCCTACAGATGCTCTATCAAAGCAAGTCATTGTAACCATTTATCTTGCCAAACTTAAAATACCTTCTCCAGAACTAATTTTTCCCTCAGTACTTGAGGTCTTTGTACTCTCTGTCTTGCTTCCCTGATCTTATATGGATCTAAGATTAATTTGCACTAGCTGGGAGTTCAACAACAAAATCAATTTCAATTGGGTCAGACAGGGTCACTCTGGGCTCAGTAGTGTGAGGAAAGAAACAGATTATTATCATTCTTGGAGCACATTGCTAAGGTTCAGTATGATAGAAGAGAAGAGGCACATTCCCATAAAAGCAATAAATAATTCTTTCCAAACTGTCAAAAACAAATAGAAATTGGCTTATTTTTCACCATGTTTCAAAAACTATACATAAGCAGGTATACTATGCCCTTCAAGGGAGGCAGGGGAAAATTAGCAAATGCAATTTGGCATATCCTTGGTAGAATTGCTTTGGAAGCATGTGCTATCAACACTGATATGGCCCCTGTTGTGCTTGCTGTGTCAAGCATGCACTGTCTCTGTAGGAATCTTTTCTGACATTCTGCATCAACCAATCTAGACATGACTTCTGAGCGTATCTCCCTCAAGAAAACAAAAGATCAAACAATGATTATATTCATTTTCTTCTGTCACTGAAGTGCGCAATCAGTGGAAAAGGTATTCACTGAGTAAATTAAAACCAAGCTGGGTGCCTCGTTAGTTTTTGGCATTTTACTTCATTTTTGAAGTTAAAAAAAATTAAAATAGCAACAAAGTTTTCTATTTCTTCTTTAAAAGGTGTAAAACCTATAATGGTTCCAGGCAGTTTAATCTATATTAAGATATATCAATCACGGGGGAAATATTTCTTATTACACTCTATCTCTTTGAATTCAAAATGTATTGTTGGTCACCAGCAATGTAGAAATACTTCCTGCTAGTTATTGAGATGCAGAAAAGATGAATCAACCTTGTACTCAGTGAGGTTATGTCAGAATAATCCTACAGCTAAGAAACCTCGTGCCCATGAAGACATTTTTCATTGGAAAGTGATGATAATAATGCATTTACTAGGTGCAAATGATTATTGTAGGCAGCTGTACATATTATTTCATTTAGTTGCCACAAGCATGTTGGAAAATTGTTGTGTGATTCTGATTTTAATTGCACAGATAAAAATCCATTCAAATTAATTTAAGCAAAAAGGAGTTTATTATAGATATTGATTGCCAGACAAACTGAAGGAAAGCAGCTCACGACTAAGGTTTGAACTTTGGCTACCATGACCACATGCAGACCTGAGTCATCATGGGAGCCACAAGCCCTGTCAAAATCAGGACATTGCAGCTGATTTGGGGAACCAATGCAGCTGCAGCTCCTAAAATACCCATACAGAATGGGTTTCTCTTAGGCCATTTCTACCTGTAGGATGAATTTTCAAAATCCAATATTTTAAGTATTTTGATTGGCTAAACTGACAGAATTTCTAGAATATTGGCTTTGACAGAGTCTGAAGAGTACTGCTTTTAGTCTTCTAGCCTTAACCCCAGAATAGAGTTGAGACAACCAACTGACAATATCTGTCACGATGTTTACTATCCCATATTTCACAGGAGAGATGAAATTTAGGTAGGATCTATATATAGAAAATACATTATGTAGCATATATAGCAGAGCTGTGAGTCAGTTACAACCTGAAACCTACCGGCTGTCCATTCACTACTCTGTCTACCAGCTGAGCAAACGGTTATACTCTAGGTTATAAAAGACATAAGTTCAGACAAGAAAGAAATGCAGTGTTTGTGGATTAAAAGTGTCAAAGGTATGAGTACTGAAGGGGAAGAAAGAAAGTCCTAATGCTGAGACTCACAAAAGTTTTATTAAGGAAGCAACCATTTAAATTTTTTCTGTGAAAAATACATAGAAATTAAACTTGAGCATTTGGAAGGAGAATGGGCTTCTAGAAAAAAAGGAAAAAAAAGTGGAGTAAAGATACAAAGGTAAATGATTATAATAAAGTGTAAGTTTTGCTAAAATAAAGATAAATGAGGATGAGGGAAACAAAAAAGGGCAAAGATAGGTGTTTCCTCATCATGTTGGTATTTGACCCCCCAGTTCAGGTATCTGGGCCTTAGAATTTCATTTGTGGGTTTTGAGATGGGAAGTGGCATGATCAAATTTATACTTCAGAAAAATCAGTCTCATTATATGTGCCTCTTACTAATTCGATATGAATTCTCCATAAAAAAAGTACTTAAGAAACAATTCGAATTGGCTACTGACCCAGTTATCATGACAGGACTTGGCTCTCCTTTGACCAGCACATTTGGAGGGTTGTTATAAGACAGGAAGTTAGGATCAATGGGATACAAAAAGAGCCCCGTCTAACGTAAAACTAGTGGCATTCAGCTACTCACAAAACATTCACATTCTATAGAAGTGGTTGGGAAGGAAGTCTTTGTAAGTCAGAAAAGGAAGCAAAAGATCAATGAAAAGTGAGATGTGAATACAAATAAATACACTTGTTAATTTCTTTGTGAAAAAGAACATCCTAAAAGACTTTAGTCCTGCATTTGGGTACAAAAAAAAAATCTATCATACAGCCATTCAGGATATACTTGGACTCACTCAAATGGCACAAAAACATTCTTACATTTCATGTGATTGATGAGTGGGGAGAGTCACAATAAAATAAGAATGTGCTCCATAGGAAGCCAACTCCAGACAGGTAGACTGAAGCTAAATTGCTATAGCCTCATGAATATAAATTTTTGCAGATGCAAATTCTACAAGAAGGGCAGCAAAAAAGGAAGTGAGCCCGTTCTAATGGAGAAGTGCTTCTTTTGTGCTAAAAGGGTTTGCCTTGAATGTGATTTAGGCACAGAATTTTGGGTTATGTATGCTGTTACACCGGAGACATGCACATGCACACATGCACACACATACCCATACATGCATATACACATACGTTCATTGCATGTGTGTGTGCATACACAGATAGATGCATGCATGTATACTATACATACATCTACGTACATACATACGCACATATGTATACACATACATTCCAATACATATACATGCACAGATATACTCAACACACACCTATGTAATTTGAACCAAATGTATCACCAAAGCAAGACAGCATTTTTATACATTCAATGGACAGTGTTTGAATGGTGTCTAATGACAGCAGAAGAGTACAGGAAGTGGGCATGAAACGCTGCTGACAGAAATTTACTTATGAGAACATTCACTGCAATGCCATTCATAATCATAAGAAATAACACAATACTTATTTAATGGGATAGATTTGATGTAGTAAATGGCTCTGCATACGTGAAATGGAATATTAAGCAGTCATTTAAAATTATATTGTTAATAAATGTACTTACAAGTGAAGATAGAGTGAAAAAAGTTAACTTGTAAAACAGGTTATGTACATTGAACACATTTATACAAGCAATGCATACTATCCAAAATGACATATGTTATAATAGCTGCAATTAATTTAAGTGGAGAGAATAGAAATAATTTTATTTACATTTCTCTTACATGTTTTCAAAAATATTTTACAATAAACAAGTATAATCTTGTAATATATAAAATGTACTATATATATATATATATATATATATATGTATACACACACATACACTCTGTCCTACATATAAACGCTATCTATCTCTATGGGAGTTTTTTTCTAATTTTCCCATTTTTCTTGATACACAGTATCTTTCAGATCTGGTAGTGATTCAAAAAATAGTTTTTATTATAGTTTATCTCAACATCATGACAATGTATATTTTAGCAACAAAATGATATTATGTGACAAATCTGGTAAAACAATAGAAAAATCAAGATGCAGTCTATAACATTTTGGAAAGTCCAACAGTGAATTTGTTAAAGTGCTTCTTCAGAAGGAAAAGTAAATTGTTCAGTGCTGTCGTTAGACAGGGAGGTATCATTGCCTGTTCCTAGTCACAAAACTCTTACGTTGTTAATGAACTGACATTCTCATTAAGCATGTTTGCATGTGTGTGTGGGTATAAATACCTTTTTTCAATGATATATTTGATCACTCTGTTCATTTTGCTCAGTAGCCCTCCACTAATGTGAAGATGATGGTTGAGAAAGAGAAATCTCCTAAGTGTAAGCTTTTCTGTGGTTAGGAAACAGAAGCTCAAATCTGAACTTCTAAGTGTAAGGATGTGACACTTCACCTAAAAATTTGATTGAGATGGTGCCATATGAAGAAGAATCCAAGAAACATGGATTTGAGTACTAGTTTCATATTAGAAAACTATTTCATCTTGTGCCCAAGTGTCAAAATCTTGAAGCTTAACTGACTACCAAGGGGCTTCAGAGTTTTTTCTCTATTTCTGTCACATAAGTTGGCATAAGAACCAATTGAAGTTTCATAGAAATTTGACAAGTATATATTCTGATTTTAATTTTAAATTAAGCAGCCGGGCTCGGTGGCTCAGACTGTAATCCCGGGCCTTTGGGAGGCTGAGGTGAGTGGATTGCCTGAGCCCGCGGGTTCGAGACCTGCCTGGGTAACTTGGCGAGACCTCATCTCTCCAATAAATCAAAAAATTAGCCAGACGTGGTAGTGCGCCCCTATAGTTTCAGCTACATGGAAGGCTGAGGCGGAAGGATCGCCGGAGCCCAGCAAGTCGAGGCTGCGGTGGCCAGGAGCGGCCACTGCACTCCAGTCTGGGCGACAGAGTGAGACTCCAACAACAACAACAACAAAAATATATATATATATATATATATATATTAAATTAAGCAAAATAATAATAAATAATAGGTTGAATCAATAAGAGATTATTTAAATATTAAATATAAGATGACCCTTTCATTATTACCTCAATAGTCTGTCTCCTTATTCTGAAATGTAGGCCACTTAACAATACAGATTAGCCTCTCATAACTTACCAAAACCTTAAAAAAAAAGACTAAAAAGAGCTCCTAATGTCTGTATCCCAATGCAAATGGGATAAAGTCCCCCTAAAAAATTTCGATCTGACACACAAAGCAAAATTAAAATAATAAATAATAATAATTATATTAAAAAACAAATAGCTCTATATGCTATTGTTAGGCAGTGTTGTAAATATTTTCTGTAGATTAATTTATATAATCCATACAGAATGCTATAAATTGATATTATTGTCTTCATATTATATATGAAGAAAGTGAGACAAATTAATTTGGGTAAAGTTACATATCTAAAACAATATTCTGTAGGTCTCGTTCCACCAGCCATGTTCTTAATCATTGTTCTGTGCCACTTCTACTGTCTTAGAATTATTCTGAAGATAATGAAGGGGAAAAGAAAGAGCTTTTAAAATATGCTACTCTAACTTGATCCTATGTTACTGTTGTGACTTTTAGAGCTCAGCAATATGTTGATGAAAATGGGAAGAAATTTCTACAAAATGCCATTTATTTGGAAAAGAATTTGGAATCAGTTGGACCCAAGCATTAATGCTCATCCTGCCTCACAATAGCTTTGTCACTGGAACATTTGCCTTTCCTGAGCCTCAGTTTCTTTACATTAACATAAGGGAATGATGGGTATTTCATGGGGTTATTTGTGTGAAGACCATTATACTATCTATAAACAGTCCCATCACAATCCCTTACAGAGAAGGAAATCCATAAATGCTCAACCCTTGTCCTCCATATTACAAGGAATCCCAGAGTCTATTGTGATATAGATTTTTCCCAGTGAGTACCCACCAGAATACCTCATTGGCCCCCATTTTCTGGAAATGCACTCACTCATATTCTATTTTTCATCCATACACTGTTATCTATTTATCAAGTTCTGCCATGTTCCCTTTGTTTACACTTTGTACTGAAAATCATAGAGACATAAAATTGGGAATTTGGATAATAAATATTGGAGCTCAAGAGTCAAAGTCAATAAACTCTGGATGAGCTCCATTTCTTTCCTTTGATTTATTTTTATTCCTCCATCTACTTATAAAAAAAATTGCTGTTTCTGTTGTTATTGTTATCATTATTTTGCTTAAGGCTTACCATAGTTGCTTTCTGTTATTTGTGAACAAAGAAGTTGTACTATTACGAAATCTAAGAGGACCTTCCTCTCTTCCATATTGCCGTTTCCACTAACGCCTAAAAAAGAATGTACATGATTGTCTTAAACGTTAACCCCAGTGATGATATTTGATTAAGATAGGGTACAATCACATAGTTTTCTTCCTTGAATTTAATTATCTTTTAATTCTTTATTTCAGAGATTTGAAAAATTGGTGTTTTGTGAGACAACTTATTATGCAAATGTTTATACAATCATAATAATTCTAGGTCATTAATTCATAGTTGCAGGAAATAACAAAACATAAGTTTTCATATGTGTATCATTCCACCATCAACTTAAAAATAATTGACAGGAAAAAATTGGAAGGAAAATATTCCTGAATTGAGAAAGCACACAAGCTTATAGCAAGTATTCCAAATGTACTCACAGCATTGTAAAATAGAATTGCAGGACAAAATACTAATACCTAGGTAAAAAAATGTATTTATTTTTTATTTTAATATGTATTTTCCTTAAGTTTTAACTTTTTTTTTTCTCTACACATAGTCATTTTGGGCATCTGTTATAGTATCTTTAAGACAGAGTTTGAAATTCTAAACTGAAAGTAATTTAACAAGATCTTAGATTCACAGTGCTATTTTTTTCAGGTTTTCAGGATTCCACATGTGTACAGAAAAGTATCAGATACGATTCTGATCTCTTCCACATTGCATATGAGCTCCAGAACAAGGGCTTGAGCTGAACGCCATGGCTTATAGCCAAAGACAACATAACCCCATGTTCACGGGCATTATGTATCCAAACAGAGCCAAATTAAACCACATTATTATACTGTTAGTAACATTACAACTTCCTAGAAAATTAAGTGTGTTTTGTTATTACAGGAGCATGCTGGTAATTAGTAGATGTGCTTGATTTGAAATGTTATTATACTTATTTAACATAAATAGCATACGATTTTCCTGTATAGTTTCTGTTTCAGCTTCTTGCATTGGAACAACATCTATTGGCAGGAAAAATCAATAATTGACACCTGAATGATAAAAATTGTATAAACAGAAATGAGGTTTGTTTTGCTTTGGTTGAGTTCGAAGAGGTAACGTCCTAATAAAATATGCCCATTTATAAGAGGAATAGCTTTGCTCTTTAAAAAACGAGTAGATGAATTGGCTGGAAATAAACAATTTTTTCAGCTAGGCATAAAAGAAAACCAAGCAGGGACAAAGAGGCTGACAGCAGAAGGGACCACACCCCCATTATGCAGACCACTAACTGAAGCCCTGCTGAAAGGAGTTGCTTTTTAGATTAATGTGTTCAGTTCTCTGTCTCACGAAAATGATGCCAGCATGTGAAAGAATAAAATATGCATGCCCTTCACTTGGGATCATCTAAATCTGATTTGTAGTAGCCCATGAATGCAAAGGAAAAATAAAAAGCAAAATTGCCATCATAAAACTTCCAGAAAAAGGTCTTTTACTCTCTACTCTCTATATGCAACACATGAAAACCAGGACTAGATGGAACAGCTAAATCCCAGGCCCCAGGGCCCTCAGGAGCACATGTGGTCCAGTTAGTGATGCATCCTAGGGCTCAGGGAATCAAGATTCTTCAAGTCATGAATGTCTTCTGCTGAGAAAGAAGGGAAGTCCATCTAGAGGCCATCATCTCAGAGCAAGAAAAGGTCACTGTCAGTGTCACTAGTCACCAGATGCCCTACAGGGCTGCTCAGAGAGGTTCTTGGGTGCTGAGGTCAGGATGCTGACAAAGGCTTCCTGCAGCACAGTGGGGGAGGATCTATGCTCTGAAATCACCACTGGAAACCTTCAATGAAGTGGTGGCTTCCTAGGCTGACTTCTCTGCATGACCAAATAGGTCAGATGAAAGTAAATGCACTTTAGTCCTGAGGGATTGTTGTGAAATCAGATCCCAAAGAGAGCCTAGCACCACAGCTCTGCAAGTCAGTGCTCTTTGGGCTAAGCACTCTGCTCAGATTTTGGGGGGTGGAGGGTATACTTGGCAAATTTATGAAAATTAGGAATTCAGTGAGAAACTTTGGCTGGTACCCTTGATCCGTACTCACTATTAAATAATAATGACAATAAAAATGAAGGTTATGCCGGGCTCGGTGGCTCAGCCTGTAATCCCGCGCCTTTGGGAGGCTGAGGTGAGTGGATTGCCTGAGCCCGCGGGTTCGAGACCCGCCTGGGCAAGCGAGACCTCATCTCTACAATAAATAAAAAAATCAGCCGGGCGT
>CAUYQG010173661.1:0-16746 GCA_963574415.1 Tarsius wallacei
AAGCCAGAGAAGGCAAGCCCAGTAAGAGACAGGGCTGTTTCCTGCTGGAGAAAGGGGACAAGGTATGCCCTCTCTTGGGTAGAAGATGAAGCCTGGAGGGGAAGAAAGGCGCTATGGACTGAATTGTGATCCTCCAAAACTCACAAGTAGAAGCTTATCCTCCAATGTGATTTCTGAAGATGGGGCTTTGTGGAGGTGATCTGGTTTAGATGAGGTCATGAGGATGGGGCACTCATGATGGGATGGATTAATGACCCTGTAAGAAGCACCAGAGAGCTTGGTACCTCTCTCTCTACCCCATGAGGGCACAGCAAGAAGGCAGCCATCGGCAAGCCAGGAAGCCAGCCCTCACCAGAGCCTGATCATACTGGCACCCTGATTTCTGACTTTTAGTCTCCAGAACTGAGAAATAATAAGTTAAACAAAGCCACCTAGTCTATGGTATTTTATTATGACACAGGGCCAGGCGGTATAAACAGCAGCCTAGAAAGTCAAGAGAACAGATTTCTTTTCAGCACCTCAGTGACATCTCCTCCTTTCTGAACTGTTACCTGCTGAGTCACCTGCACTGAGTCACCTCTCACCTAGACAGGGCCCCAGCAGATGTGGCTCCCTCTGGACAGCTCCAGTGAGGTGAAGAGTTTTAGTTTGGAAAAGTGGAATTTGAGCTCATAGGAAAATACAATGATATAACTGTATGACATGGGTTCAAGGTGCCATTTCAGAACTCAGAGAGTTAGTTCTGAACTCACACATGCACCTGTCTACCTATTCTCAGCTGATAAAAAAACCACGAATTTTTCCTGGAAAAACATGAAAAGGCTGGAAAGGAGCTAAGGAAAGAAGAGCAGGCAAGGTATTCCAGATGAGGTAAGGGTGAGGTGGGCTGGAGTGGGAGGGTCCCAGGAAGGAAAGAGGTGATGAAGAAAGCAGCAAGGAGTGTTTGTGGAAAGAAGGCATGAGTTTGTTCCCAAGTCCAATCTTAAGGCAAGTCAGCTATACCTGGAAGATGCTCCATGCACTGCCTTAGCTCCATGAAGGTTTTACGCTGCTCAGCGGGTCTTATTTTAAGTTGCAAAAGAAGCTATCATTACCCAGTGAGACCAGGTTGCTCCTGTTCTTCAGCACCACCTCCCTGTAGAGGTTCTTCTGAGGACTCCACAGCCTCCTCACTTCTTAGAAGAAACTCACAGCTGCAACCCTGAGCACCACAAAACCCACTATGCTGAGCACAGCCCTGCTCACTCTGTTGCTCTGCTCGGCCGTGGTTCAAAATACGGGACCGTACGGTTACTTTAGAGAAGGCAGGTACAGCTAAGTCCTGATTTTGACTGTTTAACTCCGGAGCTTGGATTCCAGTCATTGATCCTAGTCTCAGGATCGGTTAGGTCTCAGGACAGATGACTCTATCCAACTAGCATCATCTGATTCCTGTCTAGATGCTAGCCTAGCTATAATGGGGCTTACAAGCAAAAACAGAGTTCCTAACCTTGAGAAGCTTTAAATATAAGAAGACAACAAACAGAAACAAAACATGTAGAATCCCAGCCCTTCTGGGTTTTTATCATTTGGAGATTCTTTCACTTAGCTGTTTATATTAAAGGATCTGAGCCCCATTGGTTAAATCCTTGTTACCCAATGTGGTCTGGGGACAAGCAGCATCAGCATCTGTAAGCTTTCGAGAAATCTTGATGCTTGGCTCCAGCCAGACAAGCTGATCCAGAATTTGCACGTTTATAAGATCCCAGGTGATATGTAAGCACATGTTTAAGAAGTACTTGGTTAAATGATCTATCCAGGTCATTTAGCATAGCAACAACTAACCAACAACTAAACTATGGACTTTCCAAAACAGGACCTCTCTTCTACATTACTACATACTTTCTGCCTTGCTATGAGATGCCAGGGCTCTATCCCAAATTTGGGGTGAGTATTCAGGCATTGTATTTCCAAATGTAGGTACAGCCAGGGTCAGAGTAATCTCAAGAAATCACAATAGGTTTGTGACCAGGGAAGGCTTCATGAAAGAGGGTTGGGTATTTATTTGGTCTTGAAGGACAGGCTAGATTTAGAGGAACAAAGGGAAGGACTGCAGGCACAGTATTCCAGATGAGGTAAGGGTGAGGTGGGCTGGAGTGTGTGGGTACCAAGAGGGAACGAGGTAATGAAGAAAGCAGCTGGGAGTGTTTGTGGAAAGCAGACAACCCAGATTTCTAGATGGAAACTCCTAATTATTAAGAGAAAACTTTCAACATGAAACAGGAGGCTGGCCACACCAAATACCTATATACCACATGTGGACATCTGGATGGCATCCCTGCCTAAATGCAAATCAGCTGGAAGCAAGTCCATTTCCTACTGAAAACCTCTCTCACTGTAGTCATGACAGTCTGCCCAGTGGCTCAGACCCCGAGATTATGGTCACACTTCCTTCCCACTGGTATGTTTCTCCAACTCCTCATCTTGCCTATTTCCTCCAGGCAGCCTAGGCAGCCCCTCACGCTGGAAGTCTTCTCTGGTCTCTCAGAACCAGGCCCATGCAACAGCCAGCCACACATGTCGTTACTGTACAGCAGGCATCACTGGACCCTGCAACACGGGCATCTCTGCATTGCTACTTTGAATAGCTCGTTTCTTGGTGAATGACCAAGTCATGGGTGGGGGAGAGAAGGATGTGGAAAGATGAGTCCCAGTACGAATGGACGCTTCTCCTAGGCCAGGAATTCACGACAAACAATGTAGCCTCAGGGAAGACAAGGGACAGATCCGTCCTTGAAAGCTAAGAAGCAGCTTTAGGAAATTCTCATCTCTCCCTGGCTCTCAGGCCACCTGGTCATCTTCTTGGTCTTCCTGGAGGACGAAGTTTCAGAAATTCTGTCCAAGCAAAGTGACGAGAAGCGAGAGGCCGCCGGGGTGGAAGCGCAGCGGGGCTTCCTCCCGAGTTGGGGCGCCCCAGAGGTCACTAGCACAGCTGTTTTCAACCAGGATCCCGAACAAAGACCCCGGGATTCCCCTGACGGCAGGCCCGGCCCCATGCTCCGGCTTAAGAACGAGGCTCTGCTCCCCAGGAGATGAGAGTCTGCCTATAACTTCGTGGCCTTCAATACTAAGAAAATGGTCTCAGGGCACCCGCGGGGCGGTGTTAAGATTGAGGACTAGGGCTCAGAATCCGGGTCCACCTCGTCGTGGGGACGAGACCTCGAAGAGGCTGCTGGCCTCTCCTTGATTTTAAATGAAGTCTAAAAGACACAGGTGCTGGACGAAGCTCTGCCTGCTCGCTCACAGAACGCGGGGCGCAGGGCTCCAACCCAGCAAACGGAGCGAGGGAGACCAGAAACCGTCGCTACACCCAGCAGCCGGATAAGTCCCGGTCGGAAGCCCAGCGGAAGCGGTCCCGACACCTCATTTCCGTCCGCCGAGGGGCGGGCCGGGCACCAGATACGGAAGTCGCTGCAGGGGCTACTGGGGAGTGTAGTCTTCGAGACCGAAGCGTCCCGGGAGAGGGTCGGGCGGTAGGGCCGTGAGCCTCCCCCTTCATCCTCTGCGTGTCTTTTATGAGCGTGGTTTTAAGACGAAAGAGGGGGGAAGCCAGGAGCCACAGTAACCATTCTCCAGCGACAGGAGCACGTTACCCAAAGCGGTTCTGTGGGAGGCCCATGGGTGCCACCGGCCGTCCGCGCGCCTCAGGTTGCGCCGCGCATCCTGGGAGGTGTGGTCCCCGCGCCCTGCCGAGGATTCGGGGTAGTGTAGTCTCGGCGCCCCGCTGGAGAGGCGCCCCAGCTGGTGGTTGGAGCGACTCCTTGTTCTTTGGTGGCGCTGGTGAGTGGGGCTCCCGCGGGACCCTTGCCGCAGCCGTACCCTTTTCTGCGCGGAGAGGAAGGACCTAGACGGCCGGTCCCTGGACTGAGCCTGGGGACCGAACGGATGGCGCGGGGGAGGGGGTAGTGGTGGGGACGCGCCGGCGTGGCTCGGGCCATGCTCTCCCGGATGTCTTATTTTGGGGGTGTGGGCGCGCCTCTCTGGGGGAGCTGAGTGAAGCTCAGCCGTGAAACCCGGCGGGGGCGGGGTTGGGGCTCAGGCCTTCTGTCTTGGGGTTCTTGTGGGTGGTGACAGGTTCGGCCTTGGCTGAAATTGCGGTACTGGGCGAGGGGGTCGCTTATGCCTTAAATCCCCAGGTTTTTTCAGGGGGTTGAATAAGTAGGCCTTTGGGGAATCTGATCTTTCTCCGGAGGTAGTGTGGTGACCAGAGTGTGAGGAAGTAATCGCTAAGGCGCAGAGAGTCAGATTTGAGTCCTTTAATAGCTGGGGGCTGAGAGCGGGCTAATACCACTAAAAATTTCTCGACCCCCGAGCAAAGCAAGCAGGGGGCTTTTAGAGGCAAAAACCACAGCTTTCGCAATTACAGTTTATATTTCAGAGAAGGGTCAGTGTCAGGGTTGGAACAATTTGCAGCTTTCTGCTTGCTTAGTTTGACCGTGGGCAAGCTGCTGTTTGCTTAACAGGATGTAGGGGCTAGGGGATTTCCAAGAAAAGGGGGAAGTTACCACTCAGGGTCTAAGAGCAGTTCTGGTTACACATGGGAGGGGCTGCATCTGGGCAGCAGGCATGCAACTAAAACAGAAGATTTAGTTACTTATGTCAGATAAGCTTTTACAGATTATTATAGGTTATACAGACATACAGGTTTTTACAGACATTTCATTTCCTCCTTTTACTTGTGCATGAATTAAATTATTGACTTGTCAGTTGTTGACAAAGGGTTATAGTGGGTTTTAATGTACATGAGTTTTACGGAGCTGATAAGCTGTTTGACAAAACCAACTGAGTATACAGGGCTCCACAAGTAAACCAAGGAGGAGAAGGACAAGAGGACCTGCTAAACTAGTGATGAGGGTTGTTAACCATGGGTTTCAGTCGAACAGAGAGTGGAACCAAGACTTAATGTCTAGCTCCCTTTGTCACCGGTCTATGTTTTCCTTGACTTTATGGAGGGCATCCTTGATAATACCTTATTTATTGACATAGAAACAACAGGATTCTTCAAGAGCAGCACAAAGTCACCTTTGAGATAAGAAAAGTAGATCTAGGCCTCTGCAATTCTGGAGGACAACTTCTGCAAGGGACTTTACTTGGTCATGGAGCTGGTCTATGGCAGATTGCATATATTTTAAATTAGAATTGATATCTTGTGCAAAGTTAACCAAGCCTAACTCTCCACGAACTAAGGCTGCGGTGCTGAGTGCTGTGGTTCCGGTTATGCTTAACCCAATTCAGGCTGGCACGAGAAATGAGATAGCATGTTTTTGGCGAGTTATTGGGAGACCAGGGGGATTTAATAACAGGGAACCTTGAGGACCACTATAGGCATATATTTGGGGCAACACATGGACAGTTACACATAGGGCAGCCTCATTAGTTAACATTTCATTGGTCATACAGGTCATAAGACCTGTATGACAAGCAAGCCAAGTATTAGCTGGAGCCATATAGGCTGTGGATTCAGACACAGTTATAGTAAGAGACAAGTTACAGACTTTGGCAAATGGAGAGGTTGTTAAATTGAAGTTTAGTTATTAAACAGGAGGCCCTTCCAGTTATATCCCCAAGGGTGACAAGAATTATTTTCTGAGAAGTTTCACATGTAGTTTTGTCATCATGGGTGACAATGGGAGCCTCAGTTCCTAGGCCTATGTAGTAAGGGGTGAAGCCAACAATCTGAAGCTAATTCTGGCCAGGTGATATTAAGCAGATGGTGCATGTGGGTTAATATAGGAAAAAGGCTAGGTGGCTGGTGTTCTGGACTGGGCGTTTTCAGAAATGTCTTTGGGGCTGCCGTAGGGGGCAGGAGCCCCCCCCAGGCATCTGTAGAGACGGAGGTGGGTCAGTGCATCATTTGGGAGATGGCATGGACAGTGGTTGCAGCTGATGATAGCCAAATAAGGGGTCATTAAGTCCTGACAATGGTCCAATCCCAGATGGCCCCATTTGGGTCCTGCGGATGATTATTTGTTGTTGGATGGTGGAAAGAGCCCCTGAGTCATAACCATTTAGATAGAGAGACGTATGTCCCGTGTGAAGCCCGTATCCCAGGAAAGGAGAGAGGGGTTATTAACTTTTACATATATTGGGGAGTGACCAGGATGGTTTTCTCAGGCACCCCTCCATATAGTAATTTTGGAGGTGTCATTTGGTCCTTTGGGATAGGAAGCAATGGTGACCCATTCCCAACGTGGACAAAAGAATTGGTTAGCCTGGTTACAGAGAGCATTAGTGGACTTTTCCTGGGCATATATAGAAGTCTGTGTTTCTTAAGTCTTTATAGAGAGGGGAAACCTTTCCATTTGAGGGGATCCCTGGGTCGCAATATCTCTTGGCTGAGATGTTGCTAGCTCTACTTCCTCTTTGGCCTGACAGGTCTAATAAGTCTGTCTCAAATAGGACCAGGTTGAGAGACTGACTATCCGGCCAATTTTCAGTATCTCATATTGTTCCCCCCGGTAAGGGTGAAGGAGTACCAGGTGTGACGTTGGGCCTCACTCCTGAGCATATGGCTAAGGAATACCAGAATAAGAATAAGAGAGTCTTAGCTTGTGATGGCCAATTCTGGGAGTAGCTGTTCATTTTCGGCTGGATCAAGATGCTGAGCTTGGAAGGTGATCTTGAGAGGGTTTTTAGGGTCCCTCTAAGTAGTCCAAATACTCGGGGGTGGAGTGGCATCATCGAGGTCATCGAATCCAGTTTTCTTGACTCGTGAGTGATGAATCCAAGCCAGAATTCCATCAACCTTGAGTGCTGTTGGGATGGTGATGATGACAATGTAGGGTCCCTTCCAAGCCGGGGTCAGTCCTTCTTTCTGGAACTTTTTGACATAGAGCAGGTTCCTGGGCTGGAATGGATGGCATGGCGTGGATGATGGAGTTGGCAAAACAGCACGGACATTGGAGTGGACAGTAGCCTGGACCTGTTGGAGGGACTGGAGATACTTTAACAGGGGTTGATTAGTAATTTCTTCAAGAATAGGATCCCATAACCGGGGTAACAGAGGAGGGGGTCCTCCAAACGGGATTTCATATGGAGTAAACCCAGTCTTATAGGGGGTGCATTGAACCCGGAGAAGGGCCAGAGGCAAAAGACTTACCCATTTTTCACCAGTCTCTATTATTAATTTGGTTAAAGTAGATTTTAAAGTCTGGTTCATGCATTCTACCTGTCCAGAGCTTGTGGTCAGTAAGCACAATGTAATTTCCAGTCGATGTTTAGTGCTTTACTGACCAGTTGAATGATGGACGAGGTAAAGGCAGGGTCATTATCAGAGCCAATAGAGAGGGAGCCCAAACCTGGGAATAATTTCGTTTAACAAATACCTTGTAACTGTAAGTGCGGTTTTGTTTTTGGTGGTAAAGACCTCCACCCATCCAGAAAAAGTATAAACACTAGTAGATAGTTGTAGCCCACATAGGGAGACTTTATTTCAGTGAAGTCCACCTCCCACTTTTCTCCAGGGCTAAATTCTTGGGCCTGATGCTGATAGTTGGTTTCAGACCCTGTTTAGCATTAACTTGGGTACAAGCCGGGCACATAGTGGCTGTCTTAGTGGCCATGTATTTCAAGTCATTGATATGGTAAAAGCGATTTAGCAGTTCAGTCATTTTGGTACCTCCCAAGTGGGTGGTAGAAGCAATTGTTTTACCAGAGTATATCCGAGAACTTCAGGCAGGATGATCTTGGAATCCTTGACCCACCATCTGGTAGGTAGGATCTTTGTGAGTCCCCACTCGTTCTGCTTGTCTTTATTCTTCTTGAGTGTAGGTGGGCTGTGGAAGAGAAGGAACTGGAAAAATCATAGTTAGCAGGATAGTCAGGGGCTCAACTGGAAGTTTTGCTGCTGCCCAAGCTGCTTGGTCTGCTAGATGATTTCCAGTTGCTTCTGGAGTGTCCAACTTCTGGTGTCCCCTGCAATGAATGACAGCTACTTCCTTAGGGAGCCATATAGCCTCTAAAAGGGTTAAGATTTCCTCCTTGTTTTTTGTAGTCTTACCTGCTGTAGTCAGAAGTCCTTGTTCCTTGCAGATCATAGCATGACCTGGAGAGCAGTAAAAGCATATCGGCTGTCAGTGAAGATGCTTATCTGTTTCCCTGCTCCCCAGCATAGGGCCTGAGGTAAGGCAGTTAACTCAGCCTTTTGAACTGATGTGCCATTGGGCAGAGACTGTGACCAGATCACATCATGAGCCATGGTTACCGCAGCACCAGCCTTGCAGACTCCTCCTATTACCAGACTGCTGCCATCCGTGAACAGGACAGCATCAGCCTGGCTTAAGGGAATGTCCCGAAGATCGGGCACCTGGCCTGAGAGATATCCATCATGTCTTTGCAGTCAAGCATTGGCGTTTCTGGATTATCATTGGGGAGCAGGGTAGCCAGATTGAGGCATTGGGTAGGAGAGAAAGTTAGTCTGGGTTGGTCAAGTAGTAGGCTTTGATATTGGGTGATCCGGGTATTTGACATCCAGCAGGCAGAGGCTCCCTGCAGTAGAGTCTTGACAGCATGGGGAACAGTCAAAGCTGGGCTTTGGCTGAAAGTCAATTTTTCTGCTTTTTTAACTAGTACGGCCATGGCTGCAATGGCCCAGAGACAAGAGGGCCAGCTGGAGGCCACTGGGTCCAGTCTCTTTGACAGCTAAGCTACCAGTCTTCTCCAGGGTCCTAAGGTTTGAGTGAGGACCCCCTTTGCAATTCCCCTTTGTTCATGAATGAACAAGTGGAAAGGCTTGGTGACATCTGGGAGGGCTAAAGCTGGCTCTTGGGTAGGAGCCGTCTTTAACTGTTGGAACGCTTGTTCCTTGGTTGCAGTCCATATTAGGGGCTGGTTCCCTGCAGTAGCTTGGCAATTTCAGCAAATCCCAGAATCCATAGTCGGCAATACCCCGCCACCCCCAGGAATTCTCATACCTGTTTCTTTGTCATTGGTATGGGAATTCGAAGGATGGCTTCTTTCCAGGCCAATGTCAGGACTCGCTTACCCTTTTTCTGTGGGTATCCCAGGTAGGAAACTTCAGTTGAGCAGAGCTGTGCCTTGTTAGCCAAGACACAGTAGCCCAGGTCTTGAAGAAGCTGTAAGAGAGCCTTAGTACCTTTTAAACAAGTATCCGAGTCTGCAACCATGAGCAGGAAGTCATCTACATACTGGAGTAAAGTACATTCAGGGTGCAAGGTGCGAAACCCTGACAAATCCTGTTGCAAGACTTCCCCGAAAAGAGTCGGAGAATTTTTGAATCCCTGTGGCAACCGAGTCCAAGTTAGTTGACTAGTATCTCCCGAGTCAGGATCTGTCCATTCAAAAGCAAAAATGGGTTGACTGGCAGGGGACAAGGGAATGGAAAAGAAGGCACCCGTTAAGTCCAACACAGTGTACACCTGATGTTGAGGAGGAAGCAGGCTGAGCAAAGTGTATGGGTTGGGGACAGTAGGATGGATTCCTTCAGCCAACTTATTGACCTCTCTTAAGTCCTGAACAGGCCAGTAATCAGATGTTCCTGGCTTTTTAACTGGCAAGAACAGAGTACTCCAAGCAGACTGACAGGGCGTTAGAATGTCAGCAGCCAAAAGTCCTTTAATATGGAGAACAATTCCTTTCCGAGCCTACAAACTCATAGAGTATTGATGAACATGAACAGGAGTGGCTGACGCCAACAGACTTACCACGACTTACCACGACTTCGCCAATCCTGGTGGGTTGGTTTCCACCCAGACTGAAGGAAACCCCCATTGTAACTGTAGTAGTAAGCTTGATGAGACATTTCCTATGGGAGAATATGAAGAAGCTAGGAGGTATTCTTTGGAAAACGGAACAGTCAATAACATTTGATAGGCAGTATTGGTAGGAATATACAGTTTGGTCTCATCAGGTGAAAGCACAATAGTTACCCTTAGTTTTCGGAGCAAATCACAGCCCATAAGAGGGTATGGGCAGTCAGGAGCCATTAGAAAGGAGTGGGTAACTCATTTTTGATCTAGATCAACTGTTTGGTCAGAGGTAAGCTTGCAGTTTGTGACCGCGTCCTTGCCCCTTGAACAAAAATCTATTTATCAGACACAGACCTTAATGGTGATTTTAGGACCAACACTTCTGTCCCAGTGTCCACCAAGAGTTAGACGGGGTGGCCTCCCATAGCAGTGGTTACCATGGAATCGTGGAGGCCTAAGGAAAAAGAGCCCTGGCCTCCTCAGTCTGAGTCATTTTCTGCCTTCCCAGTGGAGGGCAAGACTAGAACTGACTTAGGCTTTTCTGACTTTGGGCAATGAGGGCAGTCCTTTACCCAGTGACCTAGCTCCTTACAATATACACATTGATTCTTGGCCAGATGGATGTGTCCAGTTTCCTTTTGTCCCTTTTTGGGTTCTCCCCTCGGTTTGTATGCCAGCTTTGAACCAGGTTGGGAGGCCTGGATAGCAGCAACTGGTACCTTTGTCTCCCGCTTTGTTGCTCTATCCATTTTCTGATCTGCCTGTTTTTGTTTTTCAGCATCACAGTTGTTAAAAACTTTTTGGGCTACCTCAGGTAGCTGAGAAATGTTCATTCCTGCAAAACCCTCAAGCTTTTGCAACTTTTTCCAGATGTCTGAAGCTACCTGTGCCACAAAAGCCAAATTGACAGCCTGAACATTCTTGGGTGCTAAGGGATCAAAGGGAGTATAGGTACAGAACGCCTCCTGGGGGCCCTGAATCATCTCGGTAGTCTTAGAAAGATTGGTAGGTTTTCAGGCTGCTCCTCTCAAACCAGCTAATAGAGTCTGGTGATAAGTATCCAAGGCCCTGGACTCTGCCAAAGTGTTGGAGTCCCAGTCTGGATGGGAAGTGAGGAAACCTCTTTTAGCATTTCTTAATCTTCCTCCTCCATACCAGCAGTGGGAGCCAGGACAGATTTCTTAGCTTCAATCCTGATATTTTCTCTCTCCTTAGAGGTAAAAAGAGTCAGAAGGCACTGTTGAAAATCGTCCCAGGTGGGGTGATGAGTTCACATGACTGACTCCATTAAGGAGATTAGAGCCTGCAGCTTGTCCAAGAACCTCGAATTTTGATGTTTCCAATTGTACAAATCTGAGGTGGAGAAAGGAGTATAAACCAAGAAAGGCTGCTCGGTTCTATTTGACCCCAGTGGAGGGGGAACCTCCCGGAGGGGTAGGAGCAGTGCCGGATTGGTCTGAGATTGGAGTCGGGTAGCCAATGGTGGGGACCCAGGTAAAGGGAAAGTAGAAGAGATGACAGCTGGGGAGGAGGAGGTGATGGTAGGAGGAGAAGACTGAGGACAATACGGTGGTGGATTACAGGTGAGGATGACCAGCTCCTCAAGAGGGTCCTTCTTAGATGGAGGGAGAACATGGTATAACCCTACCTGAGCGGGAGCTGAGGCAATTGGGAAAGGAGGAGCTGGAGCTGCCTTCTTAGAGTTTAGGGGCTTTGGCTGTGGAGGATTGTCATTGCCTGGCCCACCAAGGGACTTAGTGACCAGGATCCGACTAGGGGTCCCCGGCCCTGCCCCCTCTCTCAAGGCACATGTCTTGAGCCAAGGTGGGGGGTTTTTGACCAGAATTAGCCAGTGGTCAATATAGGGAAACTGATCTGGGTGTGGGGACCCTGTCTCACTGGCAACAATCCTCCAGACAGCTCAGGTGACATGTATATCCAGAGACCCTGTGGAGGACCAGCGAACATCAAACGCGGGCTAATCGACCTCACAGAGGGTTCAGAGTCTGCCTTCTGAGAGACGGACACCATAGTCCTCTGCAAACCCGACAGAGAAATTCCTTAACATACAGTCCAAGGGACTAAAGGACTTAGAAGACTTGCCCCATATTGTTAAAACCAGTAGATCACAGGAGACACCTAATGGCTAGCAAACTTGTTATTGTAAGGAGATATGCAATAGCCAACAAAAATTTGGCTGTTGATGACCAATCCAAAGGCACAGTAGAAGTAAGCTCTGTAACAAAGAGAACAGCAATCAGGCAGATCCAGGAAAGAGGCCAAGGACGACGGGTCCAGAAACTGCATAAGCACACAGAAATCAAGGAGATATCCAAACAGAAATATTAAACCAAGACTCTGTTCTACCAATGTCTTGGGTCACTGAACAGAGCCTAAGGAGCAACCTCGTCAGACTCCGACCTCCTTAACAGAATTATGGCCATAAACAGAAGAAACAGGATAAACAGATTCTTACCTCTCCAGAGAGTGCAGGTGGACTCAGATTTAGTGAAGGAAAGACAGCAGTCACGTCAACCCACTCCGAACTTGATGAGGTTATGGGGCCTTGTGACAAGTCAGGGGGCATCTCCTGTATAACATCTCCATCGAGCCAGGGAGAGCCAGAGGGGGGCCACCTCCCAAGTTTGGCGATGAATTCCGCTGGGGCCTCCAAATGTTGTGACTGGAGTGCAAGAAAGTAATAGCCAATGCACAGAGAGTCAGATCTGAGACCTCTAATAGCCGGCAGCCGAGAGTGGGCTAACACCACTAAAAATTTCTCTATCCCTGAGCAAAGCAAGCAGGAGGCTTTTATAGGCAAAAACCACAACTTTCGCAATTACAGTTTATATTTCAGGGAGGGGTCAGAGTCAGGGATGGAACGATTTGCAGATACTTGTTTGCTTATTTTGGCCATGGGTCAGCTACTGTTTGCTTAACAGGATATAAGGGGAAGGGAATTTCTAAGAAAAGGGGGAAGTTACAGCTCAGGGGCTCAGAGCAGTTCTGGTTACATGTGGGAGGGGCTGCATCTGGAGAGCAGGCATGCAACTAAAATGGAAGATTGAGTTTCTTATGTCAAACAAGCTTTTACAGGTTATTATAGGTTATACAGACATATAGGTTTTACAGACATTTCAGTAGTGTGGTGACCTTCCTTGGGGCCATGTATCTCTGAGGTTCTGGCCATTTGGGGGCTAGTCTTCTTTGGGCCCAGTTACCCCCTCAGCTTTGCAAGATTGAGGTGAGGGGCAGGCTATCTTGGCCAAACGGTCCCTAGTTGGACAGAGTTTAGGGTGACCATGTTGGCACGATCTTAGGGTCTCAATTTGGGTAGTCGCCCCTGGTCTCAGTCCTTGGAGGAAGGGGTCAGTCTGGGTCCTAGTGGACAAGTTTTTCAAAGGTCCCAGAGACCGTCATCTGTCACAAGAATCACAGATTCTCACCTCTCTGGTATGGCTTTGGGATTTTAAGTCCCATTTGATTTTTTTATTGTAGAGAAATTTCAAACAGCCAGAAGTAGACAAAACTCCACAGACCACATGCCCATCACCCAGATCCAACAGCTGTCACCTCATGACCAACCTTTACTCATCTCAAAGTGGACACAAGTAGAATCATTTCAACTCACAGAGGTTCACCGCAGCCAGATTTCCTCGGCCCTGTCACTTTATAGTTGTATCACTTTGAGTAAGAGGCTGACCTCACTATCCCTCAGTTTTCTCATCAGTAAAATTAGGATAGTAGCATCTACTTTGTTGGTTTGTTGTAAGGATAGAATGAGGTAAAACTCACAGTTCCTGGCACAGTCTCTGGCGTCTGCCACCTGCTCTGTAAACATTACCTTCCATTATTAATAATAGAAGCACAGAGAGGATCACCTCATATTCACTGTCAAAAGCATGTCAGGGCAGGCTTTGTTCTCAACCTATATCCCAGCTCTTCCCAGGAAGCTACCCACAGTTTTTTTCTTCTGTGGCAGGTCAACTCCTGATGTCACTAAAGAAGAGGAAGCACTACCCTGCTGAAGCTTGAGGGTTTCCATTGACTTTCCTGAACCTTTATTGTTCTTGACCTGCCTCCTTTGGCCCCTTCCTGTCCAGAGAGGACTGCCTTCTGGGGAAAGCGGAGACTCCAGGGCTCCTGAAAGCCCAGCTTCAGGTAGGTGTGCATTTTGAACCATGAGTGGGATTTCCTTTGCTAATTTGACATCTGTATTCTACAATGACCTATCAAGGGATCAACCCTAGCTAGTTCCCCCAGGAAAATAGTCCTGTTCTAAAGGTGACAGTTTTCTCAGGGAATATTTTTCAAAGCTGGTACTCCCTCTCATTCCTTATACTTCCATTCTTGCCCCTACATTCCTTCTCTCAGGATTTTTTCAGATACTCATTCTCAGGGCTTGTCAGATGCTGTGAAGTTGCCAACATCCTGTTCTTGTATCTTCCAATGTCCTTATTTACTTGTTCCTGCTAGAGTAGTTTGTAGCAAATCCCAGTTATATAATTTCATAAGCATCTAAAATATAAAGATGACTTGTTTTAATGTAACCTCAATTTCACTGTTATACTCAACAAAATGAATAGCTTAGTAATATCTTTAATACTCAATCCATATTTAATTTTTTCCCAGTTGTTTAAAAAATGCCGTTTTTCCTTCCAGTCATAACAGCCCTGGTCAGAGGCAGGCAGGAGACAGAGAAGTATCTGGAAACCACCTGATGGTTTGCCCTGTCTCCACCCGCTTCTCCTCCTGTTTCTTCTGATCTTGCAGATCTGTGTGAGCAGCCTTGTTAACTTGATACAAGCTGGGCCTCTTGAGTTTTCCTTGCATCCCTGCTGTTTCCACACTTAGCTCCCATTTAGAGGCTGCATCCTCTCAATCCCACCTGTGCATTCTCTTTGATTCCTTCTCCTTCCCATTCCTGTCTCTTTTCCACCTTCTTGACTTGTCTTTCCTTCCCTTTAGAGCTAAGCTCCTTGAAAAAATGATCTCAGTCTGCTGGCTCCACTGCATTTCTTCCATTGTATTTTAAACATTCCAATATGGCTTTTTCAGTTCTGCCCATGGAAAAATATTCTTGTCATGGTCACTAGTGTTGTCCCTGTGGCTAAAGGTCACAGCCAGTTCTCAGTGGTTTTTATCTAGTTGCTTACTTCCTCCTCTTCCTCCTTATTTGTATATCCTTCCACATGGCTGCTGTTGGTTTCAGGTCTTCCTGATTTTCCTCCTACCCCATAGGCTGTTTCTCCTCTGTCTTCTTTGCTGGCTTCTCCTCTTCTCCTCAAGTTCCACTGTGGAAGGCCTAGTTCAATTCTTAGGCCTCTTGCCTTCTCCAGCTATGTTTTCCTTGGTGGTCCCATCCACTTTCAAGGCTTTAAATGCCATCTGCCTGTGTCTCAACCTAGATCTCTGCCTTCAACTCTACATCCCAGTCTCCTGCTGTGTTCTTCACGTTTTCACTTGGATGTCTCATGGGCATCCCAAATCTAATGTGTCCAGCAACAGACTCTGATTACCTCCCCTGAAAATGCTTCAGCCAAGTGAGAATAGGTAATTTTTTCAAGTTTAGCTTCAAAAAGGAACAGAGACATGGTAACGCTTTCCTTCAGATTACTCAGGCTCAGAAGCTTGGAGTCATTCTCAATTTCATTCTTGCTCTTAAGCCTTATCCACTAAACAAATCTAGACTCTAACGGTCTCCAACCCTGCTGCTTTCACTGTGCTGAAGGCCACCATCTCAACCTGGATGATCATAGCCTTCAAGCAGTCTCTTTGCTTCCTGTGTCCTCCTAAGGTATGTTCATCAGTACAGCAACCAGAGGGATCTGAGTGCTATCGATAACAGGAAGATGCTTCTGTCATTCAAAAAACGGAAGAGAAAAATGACATAGCATGTCAGAAAGGGTTCTGGTTATTGATTGTGGCACAACAAAACACCCTAAAGTTCAGTGGCTCAGAAGAGCATCCTGCTTTAATCTCTCACAATTCCTTGAGTTTCCTGTATCAGCTGGGCAGCCCTTACTCTATGTGAGGTACACATCTTGCAGTGGCAGCAGTCATCCGGGGACTTATTTGGATTGGAACGTGCAAGATGCTTCCCTCACGTATTTGGTGCTTTAGTGGATTGGCTGGAAGGCTGGAGTCAGCTGGGAAAGCCAGGCCTTTCTCTCACCATGTATCATTAGAGCCTCCACCTCTCTGTGTGGTCTCCCCAGCAAGAGAGTTGAACTTATTATGTGGTAGCTGGGGGCTCCTGAGAGTGAAAGTTGTCTAGCCATAAGACTCTTCCTTCTTTCTCTTTTTCTCACTAATAAACTTTATTTTAAAAAAAATAAATGACTTAAGCCTGTAACCAGAACAATGTCAATTAGGTCACATTTCTTGGTTAAAACAGGAGCAAGACCAACCTGAAGGAGCTACTAATGTTTAAAGCAGGAAGCAAATAGAACATTGTTATTTGGTAAACACCACAGTAATAAATGTTGCACACAGGTTCCACAGATGCATGCTAAAATTAGTGGGTGGGAGTTTGAAGAGAAATAGGATATTTGCATACTCTCAAAGTATATCTCCCAAGATATGTATTAATTATAAAGGGAAATATAGTGACTTTACATGGAGAAACCCAGCAGATACCACCTTACCCAAGTGATCAAGATCAAGGTTAACATCACCAGTAATGAGGTACCAACATCATGGAGTCATTGATACGGTGCACTGAAAATGACACAGCATTACAGCATTGGAGATATTCTAACTGAAAATGAAATGGCCTCATTCTTACCATTAAAAAATATCATGGATTGCCTGAGCCCGCGGGTTCGAGACCCGCCTGGGCAAGCGAGACCTCATCTCCACAATAAATCAAAAAATCAGCCGGGCGTGGTAGCGCACGCCTGTAGTTCCAGCTACTTGGAAGGCTGAGGCGGAAGGATCGCCGGAGCCCAGCAGGTCGAGGCTGTGGTGGCCGGGAGCGGCCACTGCACTCCAGTCTGGG
>CAUYQG010173662.1:0-11577 GCA_963574415.1 Tarsius wallacei
CCCAGAGGCTGGCTTGCCAGTCCACAGAATTGGCTGAACCAGGAGAGCAGCCAGAAGACGAGACACCAAAGCTGAGGCACCCAGTGGGCTAGGCTGGCCAGCCCACCAAACCAGAAACACTCTCAGGGCTTGGCTTGCCAGTCCGTTAGAGCCTACACTTCTAGGGCTAGGCTTAGCAGCCCCTTGAGACGACCCTCTCCAGGGCTTGGCTGGCCAACCCATTTAACTGACACTCTTGAAGTCCAGGCTGACCTGAAAAATCCACATTAGTATCAGCTGGCTAGCCAGGGCATATTTTCTTCAAGGTAATAATAGAAGTGCAAGAGAAGACATGACCTGCCTCACAAGTGCTTTTAAAGACCCTACTTGCATCAGGACTACCCCCCATCCTGTTGATTAAAGCAAGACACATAGCTGAGTCTAAAGCCAAGGGGCAGAGAAATACACTCAGCTCTTCATAAGAGAATTGGAAAGTTATACAGCAAAGGATACTGGTAGGCATGAAGAACTGAGTCATTAATGCAATCTACCAGAATAGTATGGGAGTCCATTGCCTCAGCCTATATTCAAATTCAGCTAAAATCTTAAAGATACCTCTTCATCATAAAGACATAGACATTATAAACATAATCAAAATGTATAGGTACTGTGTATAAAAATATTTCTTAACACGTAAAAGTCATTGTAAAAGATGAAATATTTAAGTACATTTAGTATTATAAAAATGAATAAAGATGTATATTTTATTTTAATCATCTTCCATATACATTTTTAAATGTATAACTTAGAAAATGATCACCTCAGTAAAGTCTAAACATTTATTATTTGACTAGGTAAAAATTCTAATTTATTTTCTTTCAACTAATCTTATATCAAAATAAGACTAACTCATATTTCTTTTTGACCTTCTCAGTTTATGAAACAATATTGCCTTGTTTCCAATTTCTCTTTTCCTTGAATTTGTGTGACCCATAACTCCTGTTTATGTCAGTGGTTCTGAAACTCTGTTACATATTAAAATCACCTGAGGAGCTTTATAAAAACACTGATGCCCAGGGCACAAATCCAGAAATTCTAATTTTAATTAGATTGGGTGGAGCTAACACATCATTATTCTTTAAAAATCTAGGTGATTCTAATGAACTGCCAGGATTGCGAACCAATGACTTAAATTCGGTGCGTATAACTCTATAAATGTTTCGGCAACAAATAAGCAACAACAAGTGCTGCCAAATTAGAGAAAGGAGATTTAATATATTGTGTGTCTGAACAGTCCAGGGTGACTCTGTGTTCAATTTGACCAAAGCTTCAAAGGCTGTGTCCAAGCCACTCCTCTCTGATCTCGTTCCACTGTGGTACCATTCTTTCTCTAGCTCTCCCCCTCATGATTACAAAATGACTACAAGAAACTCTTGTGGTGAGACCACATCCCTCTTCATTCATATTCAATATAAAGAGAACATCTTTTTCTCCCAATTATCGAAGAAGGTATTGTGATTTATTTGAATCACATGTTCTTCTCTAAGTCAATCATTGCGGTCAAAAAGACAAAATTATTCTGCTTGATTCAAGCCTAAATGGTAAGTATTACCCAAGAGCTAAAAGTAAAAATAGCATTCCCTTAAAACACTGGTGAACAAAATTTGGCATATTGATTCCATGAGATAGAATTACAGAGAATGATCAAAGAACAGAAATCAGTCAATTTTTTATATTGACATTCGTAATTGAGGTGAGAGAGCATTTATCTGTTGTTATGCAATTTATATTTTACAGGCTTGTTATTCTAAATAGGAAAAAAAAATTAGAATATGCAGCAATTGTTGCTGCAATGCCAAAATATTAGTAGTAAGTATTCACAACATAAAAGGAAGTCAAAGTCAATTTGTCTTTTCTGACTATCAGTAAAATATATTTATTCAGAAAATTCATTAAAAAGAACAAAAAGCTCTTTAGAACTATTTTCATTTTTGCCAAATACTCATTATAGCTGGTATCATAAGAAGTTTAAAATAGACTCTACATGACTGTTGATTGACTGTTGCAACTGAATTTCCACAGAAGAGGTAATCAAGGAAAGAATATCAGAATTCGGTATGCTTGCTGTTGAATAATGTATAAAAATGGAAGCTTAAAATTATTTTACTACATGAATCTAAATAAGATAAATTCTGAAACATGATTTAAAGAGAATGTAAATATATGAATAATTAGGACACAAGTATCCAAAAAATTGATAAATCTCATTGTTTCCAACCTAAAAACATCCTAAGATTTTTTTTTCATAATATAATTTCAATGAATTTAATCCAGGCTTCATTCACAGAAGTCTAAAAAAAAGTTTTAGTTATTGTTTTTCTGAAGGCTACCTTTACTTTATATTGAAATTTTTTATATAAAATGCATAGATATATTTTCCCCATGGTTAGCTTAAGATAAAAAGTCTTTTCAGTTAGGATATGAAAATTATCTTCCTTTATAAATGTTAGCATCTGCAAATGATAGGTAGGTTGTATCTTGTTATGAGAATTTGCTACATCTCTGAATATGTTAAAATTAATCTGTTTAAAACTTAAACATATCTACTTCATAATTTAACTTTTAAAAGTCACTTTAAACTTAAGATATAAATACATTAATAAATTGTATTTCTGAATACTTAATTAAAATAGATTTCAAGTTTATTTTCTAATCAAAAGTTTAAAATTTTAACAAGTGTTAAGATGCCTAAACAGTAAATGAGAACTCTGAAAAACAATAGAAAATAGTTATTAAATATAAGAAGAAAAATCAAATCTATTACAAGACTCAAATGAGATTCTAATGTGATGAAGTTGAAAAGAAAATATAAAGAGAGTAAGACAGGAAGAAGAAGGGAAAAGGGAGAGAGAAAGAGAACAAACACCCTAGTGAAAGCAGCAGAGCATAATGGAACATAGGTTCTTTTACATTTTAAAATTTCATAGGGAGAAAGTTCACCAACTGTTTAGACCTTTCAAAATCTAAATTCAACTACTTTCAACTTGATTTTATTCTCCCCAAATTTCATAATTAAACTTGTCAAGTGATAAATCTAGGAATATCATTATTAATAATGTGTATTCACTCCACACATATTTATTGAGATCCTATATACCAGAGGCTCTTTTAGATAGGCCCTGAGGATACAGTGTTGAAAAAAATAAATAAAAACACAAAATATATCTTACCTTCTGGAGCTTGTATTATAGTGAAAGAGTCAGACAAAAACACAAGAAATCTAGTAAATTATTTGGTATATTAGATGTGACAAGTATAAAATAAAAGTTAAACATGGGGTACAATTAAAAATTTTGTAAGGGTGGTGGGTGTTGAAAAGTTATATGGCCTGGGAATTCATTACTGAGGATAAATTTCAATATAGACCTAAAAGAACTAATGGACTAAATTATAGTAATAATTGTATGGGATGAATGTGTCCCCTCAAAATTCATATGTTGAAGCCTTAACCCTAATTGTGATGGGATTTGGAGATGAGACCTTGGGATGTAATTAGGATTTGATGAGGTCATGGGAGTGAGGTATTAGTTCCACGGGATTCGTGAATTTATAAGAAGTTAAGTTCAATGTAAATCTCTGTCAGAGGAAGTTACAGTAAGAAGGTGACTTTCTGCAAGCCAGGAAGAGAGCCCTCACAAGGGACCAAATCTGCTGACTCCTTGATCTTGTACTTCTAGCCTCCAGATTATGGAGGAACAAATGTCTTGTGTTTAAGCCACCAAGTCTTTGTTATAGCAGCCAAAGCTGACTATGACAAGTTAGAAAGGAAGTTGCCAATAAAGATACTTACCTTAGCTGAATATTTGGAGAACTGTAGAAATTAAAATACCCAAAGCTGCTGAGAGGCTGCAGCAGAAAATGTCAAAGATTGACATGTTTTTGTTTGTTTGTTTTTGAGCCTGGATATCTTTAACTAAATCTCGAGCTTGTAAACATTACAAGGTTAGTAAGAAGAGAATAGGCTAAAATGCACAAAACTTCTTGTGGGCAAATGGACCCAAAAGACTATAACCTGGCTTAAACCATCTTGAAAAAACACAATCTGAAAAGTATGGCTGCCTCTTGGACTGTGTGGATCCCAAAAGAATGTACTGGGAGACCCCAGGACAGGAGACAGCAGGACCTATAAAACATCAAACATGTAGTACAACACTTGCATCAGGGAACAAAGAACCAACAGTCAGAATTCAAGAACACTAGAAGGTAGAACTGTCTCTTCTCAGCCTTCTCTTCCTACCCATCTCACCATCCTTGGGAAATCAAAAGCAGCAGAATGAGTTGTAGAAAATAAAGGGAAGAAGAAAAAATAAGCAAAATAACATTCAAGGTGCACAGTCCCCAAAGCTGAAATGCAAACAAATCAACCTGAGCTGCTCTAAATCTGTTGTAAGATGAACTTTTACATAAATAAAAATTAGGCAGCTGATACCTGTAAGTATCTGAAAATCCACACAAACCACTGAATGAAAAGCCAAATTTTAGAATGTTTTTTATGGGGAAATATTGAAAGAAAAATAATTTGAAAGTGTTTTCTAACTGTACTCACTCAAGTTTAGACCTACTTATAGATGCATAGTAGTAACATATTGGTCTTTAAATATGTGAATAGATACACTCTATTTTGTCATTAAATCAATCAGTGCCTTGATGTAGAGCATCATGCCATGTGTAAACTACCTTAACAAATTTTGGTCACTTTCTATCATGACATCATGCTTTCTCTCCATCCCTTTCTGCCTCATGCTGACACTAAAAAATGCCACTATCTCATTTCACAAATGAAAGTTGATATAGAGGATCTTCCTCCATAGCAAAGGAAATATACAAGACATATTTCTCTATGCCCCAAACTCACTACATACTTTCAGTGTATGTTAAAATAAATTTGAAAATGCCAAAACTTCCCCCAAGAGAAACCATGTATATAACTAAAAAGGAACAAACAAATAATATGTTTCCCATTAAAAACTGTAGCAACAAATCTCTGAGTTATTTTTTTCCCCAATTTGGGAAAGGCCAGAATCTTTCTAGTAGAAATATAGGCTCTGCAGTCCAAACATGCTGCTGGATGAAGCAGTGCATGGAAGAAATCTTGGCAACATACAGAAAAAAATAATAATAACAAATAAAAGCATTAAGAGTATCTTGATGTGGCAGAAGTTAGCAATCAAAATAAGCTTCCACGGTGATTTGTGTGGTTTGAGGAATGCAGCTGCTCATCCTGCCAGTGAACCCAGGAAAGGTAGCCCAGCTGTTTTTAGTGAAAAGCCACAACAATGGGAATTCTGTTCTCTGGAAGACATGAGGATTAGTTGGTGATGATCCAGATTGTATGTGGGACCACACACAACTCAACTCAAATTCGGGTGCCATAATATTTTTTTTTTTTTTTTGAGTTGGAGTCTCACTCTGTCGCCCAGACTGGAGTGCAGTGGCCGCTTCCGGCCACCGCAGCCTCCACCTGCTGGGCTCTGGCGATCCTTCCGCCTCAGCCTTCCAAGTAGCTGGAACTACAGGCGCGCACTACCACGCCCGGCTAATTTTTTGATTTATTGTAGAGATGAGGTCTCACCAAGTTTCCCAGGCGGGTCTCGAACCCACGGGCTCAGGCAATCCACTCACCTCAGCCTCCCAAGGCGTGGGATTACAGGCTGAGCCACCGAGCCCGGCTAGTTACAGCTTTTTAGAGATAAAAAGAGGATATTATTGTCAACTTATGTGTATAATTATGGAAACATATGGAATGGTTAAATTATAGTAAGAAAAATTTATTCAAGAAGAAATGCAGACACCAAAGAGCTTTGGTAACCTTACGAGTTCAGGCCAACCCAAGAGCCCCTGACTCCATTTTCAGGAAACCCTTTAAGGGACATCTCTGTTGCCTTTTGTAATAGGCTGGTTACTATACTAACACTTAAGTTCTAAATTTTTTGATTTGTTTAAGTTACACACAAAAATGAATACAGGCAGTTTACAGTGATTTAAAAAAATACATTATAAAATGTTTTTTAATTTAAAGCTTCAAGTTTACATCACAACAAGAGTTATAAGATGATTTTACCTGGTGTTTTTTAGCTAATATTTTATACACTTAAAATGACTTGCTCAGGCTGGAGGGCTGTGGCACGCTCACAGCCACCACAGCAAAAAAAAAAAAAAAAAAAAAAAAAGACTTTGATTATCGACTAGAAGTATAGTCATACCTCATTTTATTGTGTTTCAGTTTATTGTGCTTCACAAATATTACATTTTTTACAAATTGAAGGTTTGTGATAACCCTGCATATAGCAATTCTCTTGGCACCATTTTTCCAAAACATGTTCTCACTTCATGTCTCTGTGTCACATTTTGGTAATTCTCATAATATTTCAAATTTTTTCATTATTATTATATCTATTATAATGATTTGTGATTAGTGATCTTTGATATTAATTACCATTGTAATTAATTATGCTGCTTAGGGCATTGTGTTTTGGGCACCATAAACTGTGCCCATATAAAACAGTGAACTTAACCAATCAATTTTGTGTTTTTACTGCTCATCAACCTGCTATTTCCTCATCTTTCTCCATCTCTTTGGGGCATGCCTACTCCCTGAAACACAACAATATTGAAATTAGGCCTAACCTACAATTGTCTCTAAGTGTCCAAGTGAAAGGAAAATTCATGTAACTCTCACCTTAAATGAAAAGCTAGAAATGATTGAGTTTAGTGAGAAAGGAATGTCAAAAACCGAGATAGACTGAAAGCTAGGCCATTTTCACCAACAGTTAGCCAAGATATGAATACAAAGAAAAAAAATTTTGAAGGAAATTAAAAGTGCTACTCTGGTGAACACATCAAAGACCAAGAAAACTGCCTTATTGCTGATATGAAGAAAGTTTTAGTGGTCGAATAGAATATCAAACAAACTACAACATTCCCTTAAGCCAAAGCCTAGCCCAAAGCAAGGCCCTAAGTATCCTCAAAAGGCTGAGAAAGGTGAGTATGCTGCAGAAGAAAAGTTTGAATCCAACAGAGGTTAGTTTGTGAGGTTTATGGAAAGAAGGCATCTCCATAACATAAAAGTACAAGTTGAAACAGCAAGTGCTGATGTAGAAGCTTCTGAAAGTTCTCCAGAAGATCTAACTATGATCATTGATGAAAGTGGTTACATTAAACAGCAGATTTTCAATGTAGATGGGGCAACCTTATACTGGATGCCATTTAGGACCTTCATAGCTGGAGAGAAGTCAATGCCTGACTTCAAAGACTCAAAGGATGGGCTGACTCTTTTGTTAGGGGCTAATGTAGCTGGTGAAGTTAAGTGAAGACAATGCTCATTTATCATTCCAAAAATCTTAGGGTCCCTAAGAATTATGTTATATCTACTCCACCTGTGCTCTATGAATGGAACAACAAAACCTAGACAGTATGGCTGTTTACAGCATGCTTTGCTGAGTATTTTAAATTCATTGTTGTGACCTACTGCCCAGGAAAAAATGTATATTTATGCTCACTGAAAATGCACCAACTCACCCAAGAGCTCTGATGGAGACATTCTAGAAAATTAGTGTTGTTTTCATGCCTGCTAACAAAACATTTATTCTGCAGTCCATGGACCAAGGAGTGCTTTTGATTTTTAAGTCTTATTTAAGAAATACGTTTTGTAAGGTTATACCTGACATAGATAGTGATTGTTCTCATGGCCCTGGGCAAAGTAAATTGAAAGGTCTCTAGAAAATATTCACCATTCTAGATGCCTTTAAGAATATTCGTGATTAGGTCAGGCGCGGTGGCTCAAGCCTGCAATCCCAGCACTTTGGAAGGCCAAGGCGAGAGGATTGCCTGAGCTGAGGGATTCAAGACCAGCCTGGGTAACTTGGTGAGACCTCGTCTCTACAATTAAATAAAAAAATAAGCAGGACATGGTAGCCAGTTCACCTGTAGTTTCAGCTACTTGGAAGGGTGAGGCGGAAGGATTACCTGAGCCCAGCAGGTCGAGGCTGTGGTGGCCATGAGCATGCCGCTGCACTCCAACCTGTGCAACAGAGTGAGACTTTGACTCAACAACAACAAAAAAAGAATATTCATGATTGATGGGAGTTCAAAATATCAACATGAACAGTAATTTGAAAAAAGTTGATTTCAACACTCATGAATGATTTTGAGAGGTTCAAGATGCTAGTAGATAAAACAAGTTTAGAAATAACAAGAGATGAAGAACTAGAAGTGGAGCCTGAAGATGTGACTGAATTGCTGTAATCTCATTACTAAATATGAACAGATAAGGAATTGTTATGGATGAGCAAAAAAAGTGGTTTCTTAAGATGGAATCTACAACAGGGCGCACTGCCTCACGCCTATAATCCTAGCACTTTGGGAGGCCGAAGTGAGAAGGTTGCCTGACTCCAGAGGTTCGAGACCAGCCTGGGCAACTTGGTGAGATCTCATCTCTACAATAAATCAAAAACTTAGCCGGGCATGGTGGCACGGGCCTGTATTTCTGGCTACTTGGATGGCTGAGGAGGAAGAATAGCCTGAGCCCAGCAGGTGGAGACTGCAGTGGCCATGAGCATGCCACTGCACTCCAGCCTGTGCTAGAGAGTGAGACTCCAACTCAAAAATAAATAAATAAATAAATAAATAAATAAATAAATAAATAAATAAATAAATAGAACCGCAATGAGATACCACTACACATTTACTAGAATGATCTGCTGGGCTCCAGCGATCCTTCCGCCTCAGCCTTCCAAGTAGCCAGAACTGCAGGCATATGCTACCACGCCTGGCTAATTTTTTATTTTACTGTAAACACGAGGTCTTCCCAAGTTGCCTAGGCTGGTCTTGAACGCGCGGGCTCAGGAAATCCACTAGCCTTGGCCTCTCAAAGTGCCGGGAATACCGACTGAGCCACTGAGTCCGACTTCTCCTTTGCTTTCTATTATTTATTTTTAATATTTAAAATGGAATAGAACATAAAGCAAGCTTATCATCTAGTCATGTTGAAGACTTATACTTATGATTTGCTGTGAATTTTTTACTATAGTTTGTCAGCATACAAATACAATGAAAGGATATACAGTGTCCAAATGGGGCACTCAAACACAAGGCACATAGAAGTCTCTCCTTGATGGGTTTCTTCTGACACTTACTTTGGTAAGATCAACCTGGGCAACTTAGCGAGACCTCATCTCTACAATAAATCAAAAAATTAGCTGGGTGTGGTGGCATGCGCCTGTAGTTTCAGCTACTTGGAAGACTAAGGTGGAAGGATTTTCTGAGCCCAGCAGGTCAAGGCTTCAGTGGCTGTGAAGTGTGCCACTACACTACAGCTTGGGCAACAGAGTGAGATGCCAACTCAAAAAAAAAAAGATAGAATCTATTCCTGATAAAGGTGCTCTGAACAATGTTGAAATGAAAATAAAGGATTTAGAATATTACATAAACTTAGTTGATAAAACAAAGTCAGGGCTTGAGAGGATTGACTCCAATTTTAAAAAGAAGTTCTATTATGGGTAAAATGCTATTAAACAGGATCACCATACTTCAGAGAAATCGTTCATGAAAAGAAGAGATGCCGGGCACAGTGGCTCACACTTGTAATCCCAGAACTTTGGATGGTGGAGGTGAGAGGACTGTATGAGTTCAGGGGTTTGAGACCAGCCTGGGCAACTTGGTGAGATTTCGTCTCTATAATAAATAAAAAAATTAGTCAGCCATGGTGGTGCATGTCTGTGGTTCCAGCTCCTTGGAAGGCTGAGGTGGAAGGACCACCTGAGCCCAGCAGGTTGAGGCTACACTGGCCGTGAGCATGCCACTGCACTACAGCCTGGGCGACAGAGTGAGACTCCTGCTCAAAAAAAAAAAAAAAAAAAAAAAAAAGAAAAAGAAAGAAAGAAAAAAGAAAAAGAAAAGAAGATATGAATTATGCAGCAAACATCACTGTTGTCTTATTTTAAGAAATTACTACAGCCCCCCAACCTTCAGTAATCACCACCCTGATCAGTCAGCAGCTACCAATATCAAAGTAAGACTCCCTATCTCACTGGAGGCTTAGATGATCTTTAGCATGTTTAGCAACAGAGCATATTTAATTAAGGTGTACACATTTTTAGACATGTGTGCTATTGCACACTTAGTTGACTACAGTATAATGTAAATATAACTTCTATATGCATTGGGAAACCAAAAAACTCATATGAATTTATTTCAATATTCACTGTATTAAAATGGTCTAAAACAGAACCTGCAATATCTCTGAGTTATGTCTGTGTTCAGAAAACATGCCTTGAGGAATAGTTGCCATTCAGATCTGGTTAACAATTATTACCAATTGAGGAGCTATGCTTTTTATTGGCAATAAAACCAACCCCCCCACCCCCCAAATCCAAACCAACAATTTTTGGTGAGCACCTTTCCAATAAAGAATAAAGTAATTCAGAGCTTGATAACTAGAGTCGATTGAAAAGTTTACATTTTAAATGATTAGATTGTTTTCAGTGTCTTATGAAACTTTGGTTATGATATATAATTATTTTTTTTCCTAAAACATGCTACCATGTAGCTTTATCCACTGTGTGAGTGATCAGTAAACTCTGTAATTGCTCGGTTTCTGTTCCTACATTGGCATATAATTAGGTGTAATGTCCTCTGAAAAGAATTATATCCTCTTAAGACAAAAACATAGAGGAGAAGCTCCTTGACATTGATCTTGGCAATATTTTGGCAATGATTTTTTAGATATGACACCAAAAACAAAAATAAACAAGTGTGACTAATTAAAACAAAAAAGCTTCTGCACAGAAAAAGACACCATCAACAAAATGAAAAGGGAGTCTATGATTGGGCAGAAGTAGCTATGAACTATCTATCTGATAAGGAGTTAATATCCAAAATAATAAGAAAACACCAACTTAATAGCAAAAAATTTTTTAAAAACCTGATTTTAAAATGGACAAAAGCCCTGAATAAACATATTTTTTCCCAAAGAAGACATAAAAATGACCAATAGGTATATGAAAAGGTGCTCAACATCATGAATCGTCAGGGAAATGAAAATCAAAACCACAATGAAATATCATCTTACACATGTTAGGATGATTTTTTTTTTTTACATTTGCAAAGGTGAGGAGAAAAGGGAACTCATACACTTTGGTAGGAATGTAGATTGATGCAGCCAGTGTAGGGGACAGTGAACTTAAAATAGAATTAAAGAAATTAAAAATAGAACTACCATATGACCCAGCAATCCCTATTCTGATTATATATCCAAAGGAAATGAAATCATCATTTTATTTATTTTTTATTATTTATTTATTTATTTATTTATTTTTGAGTTGGAGTCTCACTCTGTCGCCCAGACTGGAGTGCAGTGGCCGCTCCCGGTCACTGCAGCCTCGACCTGCTGGGCTTCGGCGATCCTTCCGCCTCAGCCTTCCAAGTAGCTGGAACTACAGGTGCGCGCTACCACGCCCGGCTAATTTTTTGATTTATTGTAGAGATGAGGTCTCGCTTGCCCAGGTGGGTCTCGAACCCGCGGGCTCAGGCAATCCACTC
>CAUYQG010173665.1:0-12183 GCA_963574415.1 Tarsius wallacei
TGTAGTTCCAGCTACTTGGAAGGCTGAGGCGGAAGGATCGCCAGAGCCCAGCAGGTCGAGGCTGCGGTGGCCGGGAGCGGCCACTGCACTCCAGTCTGGGCGACAGAGTGAGACTCCAACTCAAAAAAAAAAAAAAAAGTATCACTAATATATAAATAAGTATATGGCATTTAAGAATAAATAATTTTACTGAATTTAAACTAAAAACCATATGAAAACTGCCTTATTACAATAGAACCACAGAATAAGTAACAGGGCAATTGTTTTTAACATTCATTGTCTCTTCAATTGCAGGCAGCTAATAGGAATTATCTTCAGAACCTAATAAAACCTGACATGTCCAAAGTGGAGCTTTTAAACGAGGTTCAAACCAAAAATGACATCATTTGGTTAATATCTCATGACATTGATCAAGAAGAGTCAGAAAATCAAGTAGAAGAAAACTTAACTTCTCATGAAGATGAAGTTGTTTTACAAGAGGTTGTAAAAGAAGCCTTTTCGGAGGGCCTGCTTGAAAGATCAAGTAAAGGAGGATATGAAGCCCATTGCAGGTGCAGTGGCTCCTTCAGAGCCACTAATGAGCAGAAGCAGTCTGAGAACGTTTCAGACTCTAGGCAAATATTGTCATCCCAAATCCAGTGTAATTACAAAAAGTATTGAAGTATCCCATCCCCAACTCAGTAGACAGAACCCAAGGCATAAAAAGAACTGTTTCCTAAGCTAAGGTGGCTACTTCAAAATCCTCAACCTACACAAGACTCTTCCATCTGGGAGAAAAGGACACACGTTAGTGTAAGTGAGAAATGTTAGTGTAATGTTAGTGTAAGCAAGAATCCGTGATGGGATTTCTATGGCTAGAGTAGAGCGTTTCACAAACTGTCCAAGCAATGTACCTTGGGTAGAAAGGAAAGGGATTCAGGCAGTCTCTCCCAACTCTGATGATATTTACAATAAAACGGAAATGATTAACAAATGGATAGCCGGGCTCGGTGGCTCAGCCTGTAATCCCGCACTTTGGGAGGCTGAGGTGAGTGGATTGCCTGAGCCCGCGGGTTCGAGACCCGCCCGGGCAACTTGGCGAGACCTCGTTTCTACAATAAATCAAAACCTAGCCGGGCGTGGTAGCACTCAGCTACTTGGAAGGCTGAGGCGGAAGGATCGCCGGAGTCCAGCAAGTCAAGGCAGTGGTGGCTGGGAGCGGCCACTGCACTCCAGTCTGGGCGACAGAGTGAGACTCCAACTCAAAAAACAAAACAAAAACAAACAAACAAACAAAAACAAATGGAGCCAGGAGCCTTGATCCAATAAAAATAGATCATGGGAAATGCCAGTGGGCAGGACCAGAAAATGGGCTGGAGGGAAGTAAAAAGATGAATGCAATTCAGCCTATCTGAGTCATAATTCTGGCTCTGCCCCCTAACTAGCTATGTGACCTTTGGGCAAGTTACTTAACCAACTTTTTTCCTTTTTTCTTTTCCATCTTTGCCAACTTGTTGAAACATAGCAAGTTAGTCCAAATATGTTGAATATTACTCCTGCAATCAGCCTGTAAACCCCACTATTGCTTTGACAAAGCTCCTATTCCTGGTTTTATATCCCTCTTATGGTGGTCTGGGCCCCATTGACCCAAAAAGTTTGGGCCCTAGTCCAAAAATTGTACAATACCAATGTGTTTGGAGAATGCATATGATTTAGGATTTCCTGGTGAAATAGTTACCTGGGTTACACATTTGCAGTGATGCCCTCTTCATACAATGAAGAGGATTTGCCTTCATTTCTAGGTATAATCAGTTAAAGCAATACAAGTTGGCTGAGAAAGTAGAAATCCAAAATGGAAGTTATGCTCACAGAAAGAATAGGGTCCCTCAAGTAAGCCTGTGAGGAAGCCAATATTTAGCCCCTTAACCTCGCTTCACCCCCCTCTCCTGGTTCCCAGGGCTCCCCTTTCCATGTGCTCTGCCTTTCCTATTTATCCAGCCTATATTCTGTTTCCTGGGACCTGATTTTTAGTATAATGATTTAGTTAGTATAGTTAGAGTCTTTAATGTGTTAGGTGCTTGAACCCGGTAGACAGGCCAACAACAGTCCTTGCACCAATGGCCTGCCCAGAGGGGTTCCTACTTTGTTCCCATAAGTACCTAAATGCTCAACAGTGTGGCACTGCCAGAGGAATCCCTAGGAGGCAGGGGCCAGTGTCAGTTGGAACATTCAAAGAATTCTCAACAGCAATGGAGTTTAAGTTGAGCCTCTAAGAAGATGGGTAAGATTTACATAAGAGGAAGATCATCCAAGTTGGGGAAGACTGCATAAGCAAAGCCTGGCCTATGTGGTATTTATAGAGGACAGGACTTACACAAGGGAGGACCCCCCAAAAATGGAATTATCTTTTAGAGTGCAGGCCCCTAGTAGTACAGGCTTCCCCCTGCTAGGTAAGTGTTCTAGGAACCCATCAGCATCAGTGTGCCAGCTAGTGTTGTTGTGAGAGGCTGCATTTGGCTTTAGTAATTTTTTTTTTTAGATTCTTTCAATGTGTTTGCTCATTTTATGATGGGCGATTTACGTGCATACCTGCCCACACCATGCTGAGTGTTCAGCAGTTTTTGACCAAAAATGGCATAACTCCTGGGCCCCACCCTCCCTCTTCATCCAATCTCATCCTGAGCGACTTTTTTCTGTTTCCTCACATTAAAAAAATTCCTCAAAGGGAAACGTTTTGCCGATGTGGAAGAGGTGAAACAAAAAACAGAAGTACTAAAAGGCATCAAGATTGACAAGTTCAAAAACTGTTTTGAGTAATGGAAAAAGTATTTTGATAGGTGTATTGTATCAAACGGAGAGTACTTTGAAGGTGACTGAAGTTTAAACATGTAGGAACAAATACACAATTTTTTTAAAGGTTAAAAATTTTTTTTAATTCCTAAAAAAATTTATTTTAAAGATGTGGGGTACAAGTCAGGGTTAAGTATACAAATGGTCATTGTACAGGTAAAGTTTGGGCCTCACTTTGGTCCCTACTTCACCTGGTTTGAGATCAGGTACCCTTATTGATGAAGTGTGTCCCCTCCCCTGGCAGTTTCCCACTACTGCCAATCTCTTTCTTGTAGTACTATGATAATTGTTCAGGGTCCACTTATGAGTGGGAACATGTGGTGCTCAGTACTTTGTTTCTGTGATAGATCACTCAGTATTATAGACTCTAAGTCCAACCAAGTTGCTGCAAAGTTCATAACTTTTTTCCTTCTTTATGACTATGAAAATACACAATTTTTAATAAATAAGTTTTTGGGTCCCCTTGTAGTCTGATTGACACTTTTTTCTAGCATAGTCAAAACATGTCCCAAATTGTTCTTTCATTTATAATTGACAAACTTGGAGGGGTAGAACTTTGTATCACGAGAGAAACTGAGTATAAGGAGCAAAACTTACCTGGTTATAACTACAGTCTTTTCCACTTAGCACTGTAAAATTAAGGGTTTTTTTGTTTGTTTGTTTGTTTGGTTTTTTGGTTTTTTTTTGCCTGATGCCACTTTAGGGCATTAGCTCCTAGCCCACTATTGACCCTATCTCTCTTCATGGTGGTTTTAACATAAGTAAGTAGTATAAGTAATGCAGGCAACTCTCAATTGTTTGTGTCAATGGAGAAGAGAAAGAGACATATGTAAGACCAAATAAAAGTCAATGTAGCAATCATTTTCATTTGACTTGAGAACTCAGAGACATGTCATTCCTGGTTTGCTTCTACATGCATAATGACCAACTGATTGGTCTTTGACTTAACCAGTGTTCCTTTATGTAGTAAATAAATAGAAAATGAAATGTCTTTTACCTTTTTTTTTTTAGTGGTAATGATGATTGTTCCTCAGATCCAAGTGCCAAAGTAACAGAATGTTGGATTGATTTTTTCTTTATTTAAATTAGATAGTATTTAAAAGGAAAAATTGTTCATTGT
Organism: Tarsius wallacei; assembly: GCA_963574415.1. Taxonomy (NCBI): domain Eukaryota; kingdom Metazoa; phylum Chordata; class Mammalia; order Primates; family Tarsiidae; genus Tarsius; species Tarsius wallacei. Next base: position 3,950 of record CAUYQG010173665.1, read on the forward strand.
ATTAATGAATCTTCCTGTTGTTACATCTAAAGTTAATGCTGTTTTTTCCAGTAGGTTAATCTACTCTAGGGTAGTACTGGGTCAGTTGACTAGTTAACATGAACCAACTGGTTTTCTTTATCCGAGTCACTACTGAGATTTTATTAATGATTTGAGTGTAGAGTGTAAAGTATGTGGTGTGATATTATGAGTTTACAATTATTGTGCTTCTCTGGAAACTATCTAGGAAATGAGGGTTTACTACATAGATAGGTTATATGGGAACCAGAACTCATGTTACTAGGATTTAATCATCTCTTTTTTTTAATCATTTCAAGTGTACAATTCAGTGGCATTAAATACATTCACATTGCTGTGCAACCATCACCACCATCCATCTCCAAATTTTGCATCTTGCAGAACAAAAACTCTGTATCCATTCTGTTAGGTTAAAATATATCCTAGTGGGGCCTCTAAATGTTAGGTCAGAACTGCCGGGGTGGGGTTGTGATCTAGTGCTCTGTGAAAGATGCAAAGAATTGCATAGAAGTTATATTAGAAAATATAGTTTATTTAGAAAGTAGATTAGAGAGAGAGGAGTTTCACCTCCCCAAGGTAGGGGAGGGGGCCAAAGCTAGGAAATATGGCTACCATAGTTCAAGGAGCCACATGGTCAGACCATAGCTTAGCAAAGCAATGGCCTAATCATCTCTTTAAGAGTGTATGTGTGCTTTATAATTAGCTTTGCCCTGCTAAAATATCTTTTTAAAAGCTTTTAAAGCTAAAGATTAAACGGAAACTTATATGCTTACATGAAAATCTAGCTAGAGTGGATCCCACTTTATTTTTTGTCTATGTTAGAATTGGCTCATTCAAATATTTATGGATTGAGTTTTTCGTCCTTTATTTGTTGAAATCTCAGGATTAATGTGATTCTAACAATGACAACACTGGACTAGGGGTAGGAGTGCCGTGTTTGCTGGAAAGGTAGCCTTGAAACTCAAACCCCGGGGCTAGAGTTGACCTTGACTATTTCAAGCCTACAACTCACTCAAGGAGTTAAGAACACTATCTTCTTTACTCGGGAGTGGAAATAACATCCATTAAAAGATGAACCATAGAATAGTGGTAAGTATACCAGAATTCCATGAACAAATTATAGTCATAAGGTGATATATCACTGGTGTGCTTCTTGCATTGGTAAATCATAGGCTGTAACAGTCAGAAGGAAGTCCCTTCCTTTTGAAGATGAAGAAACTCAGGCTCATAGTGGGGAGGTGACTTGTGCAAGGTCATATAGTGAGTCAGAGTATAGATCCCAAGTCTCCTCAACCTGAATCCAGTTGCCAGTGTTTTCTCCAACTTTATTGCTTATACAAGGTCATGCTTAGTTCCTATATCCTTTGGTAATATTGTACCTGCACAATTCATTTATCCAACAAATATTCACTGAGCACTTTCTTTGTGCTGTACACTGTCCTAAATGCTGGGGATACAGCTGTGAATAAGACAAAGTCCTTGCCTTCACAGGACTTACATTCTAGCGTGTGTGGGGGGCGGTGGGGGGAAGGGGACCTAGGGGAAAAGCCAGAGTCCTTACAATGGCTTACAAGTCCATAGATAGTCTGGACACCACTCCCTTTCCCCAAGACCTCTCTGACCGCACCTCCAATGATCCCTCTTAATCACTCCATACCAGCCACACTGATCTCAAACATGCCAGGCATTTTCCTTTCTTTGGGCCTTGACACTTGCTAGGCTGCTAGTGGTATTTTCCCCGAGATCTGCCTAGCTCAATCCTCACGTCCTTCAGATCTTTGCTCAAATATCATCTTCTAAGCGAAGTCTTTTCTGAACACCCTCTTTAAAATTACAACCTCACTGCTACCCCAACACTCCCTATCCTCCGTTGATGCTTTAATTTTCTTCCTAGTGCTTATGCCACCTTAATAGCATGGAGATTTTTATTATTTATTTATGTTATTGGCTATCTCCTTTCCCTAGAATGTTAACTCGACGAGGGCAGGGATTTTTGTCTGTTCGTTGTACTCCCATATGCCTGGAAAAAAGGTACATAGTAGGTGCTCAGTAAATACTTGTGGAATTCAGAAATGAACATGAAAAAACTAAAGAGTCAATATGATAGAGAAGAACTGGCTTATTTCATTTGTATGGTCCAAGAACTCTAGAAACATTTGACTTCAATGACAAGAAGGAGGGAGTCACAGGAAGATCTGGAAGCAGAGGGTCTCAGGCACAGGATACAGTTAGGTGCAAAAATCCATGAGCTTGGCATGTTAGAGGAAAAAGTAGAATGCCCTACCCAGAGAATAGTAAGCAGGAAAGTGGTATGAGATGAGGATAGAAAGACGGCCAGGGGCCAGACCATGTGGGGCCTGTTGTAGGCCAGAGAAAGGAATGTGAAGAACTTTCTAGTCGCAGTAGAAAGTCTGTGGAGAATTTCTAGCAGGGAAGACATACAGTAGACATAATCCCACTTATGAATTTTATTTTTTTTAATATAAAGACAGGGTCTCACTATGTTGCCCAGACTGGTCTCAAACTCCTGGGCTCAAACAATCCTCCTGCCTTGGCCTCTCAAAGTGCTGGAATTAGAGGCATGAGCCACTGTGCCTGGGCTAATTTATGAATTTTTGTTTAGTTGGAGTCTCACTCCATTGCCCAGGCTGGAGTGCATTGGCACGCTCATGGCCACCCCAGCGTTGACCTGCTGGGCTCCAGCCATCCTTCCGCCTCAGCCTTCCAAGTAGCTGGAACTGCAAGCGTGCGCTACCACGCCTCGCTAATTTTTTTTTTTAATAGAGACGAGGTCTTACCACGTTGCCTGGGCTGGTGTCGAACCTGCGGGCTCAGGCAATCTACTCGCCTCAGCCTCCGAAAATGCTGGGATTACAGGCTTAGCCACGGAGCCTGGCCTTAATTTATGAATTTTATTTATTTATTTGTTTGTTTGTTTTATTTATTTATTTTTGAGTTGGAGTCTCACTCTATTGCCCAGGCTGGAGTGCAGAGGTACGCTCACGGCCACCGCAGCCTCAACCTGCTGGGCTCAGGCGATCCTTCTGCCTCAGCTTTCCAAGTAGCTGGAACTACAGGCATGTGTCACCATGCCCAGCTAATTTTTTGATTTATTGTAGAGATGAGGTCTCACTAAGTTACCCAGGCTGGTCTCGAACCTGTGGGCTCAAGCAATCCTCTCACCTCGGCCTCCCAAAGTGCTGGGATTATAGGCATGAGCCACCACGTCCGGCCTAATTTATGAATTTTTAAAAAATTCCTCTTGCTGCAGTGGGAGAATGGATTGAGTTGGGATCAGGTTAAAGCAGAAAGACCAGTGGGGAAGCTATTAGAACAAGCCAGCCAACAGATGACGGTGGCTTGGACTAGGCGGCAGCAGTAGAAGTGGTTAAGAAGGGAATAGATTCAGGATGTGTTTTGAAGGTGGAGCCAACAGGACCTGTTGATGGACTAGAAGTTGGGGATGAGGGAAAGAGAACAATCAAGGATGATTCCTATGATTTTGGCTTGAGCAACTGAATGGCTGGAGGTCCCATTTGGTGAGACAGGAAAAACTCTGGGAGGAAGCGAGGTGGGGAAGAGGGTGAGGACAAGAATTCTGTTTAAGCTATGTTGAGACTGAGAGGCTCATCAGACATTCAAGTGGAGTGACCACACAAGCAGTTGGCTATTTAAGTCTAGATTCAGTGGGAGAGGTGAGGGCTGGCAATGCGAACTCTTAGTTTCACAAAATAGGCACAATCTCAACTTGACTTGGATTATCTGGGGCCCTCAAATGCCTGGAATTTCTCTGTGCCCTCTTCAACAAAACAACTTCCTAGGTATATTCAGAGGGGTCGGGATGCATTTGCCCTAGACACATGGAATCTAATATTTGGAATGATGGCCCTGATAAACCCAAATGGCCTGAATTATTTTTAAAAAGGTCAATTATGTGTAGTGTTGAAGACTTCCTAAAGCAGGAAAGTACATTCAGAAACTTTAGAACAATTAGCACTAGATAATAAAATTCGGAGGATATTCCGGTTATCTATTTTCATCAGATAATTCAACTAATGGGATGGATCGCCCTCGTATTTGGGGTAACTGCAGTTTTCTATATTTTTCTAGAACCTTTGGCCCAAAGGGTAATCTGGAAATAGTTCTCTCTTCTTTATGATCACAAATTTATAAAATGCATATCAGGTTGGATGTAGTGGCTTACACCTATAATTCCAGTACTTTGGGAGGCTGAGGCAAGAGGATCACTTGAGTCTAGGAGTTTGAGGCTGTAGTGAGCTATGACTGCACCACTGCACTGCAGCCTGGGCAACTGAGCAAGACCCTGTCTCAAAAATAAAAATAAAATAAAATGCATATCAAATACATATACATTATTTCATTTCGTCCTCTTATGAGATAGTGGTCACATCCCCATTTTACAGCTGAGGAAATAGAGTCAGAAAAGTTAGATTCGTTTGTTAGCTTTGCTGGCTCCTCACTGTGATGCAGTGAGGCCCTGACAGAAATGACCTGGTTGTCAAGATAAAATAAGGGGGACCACCTGCATGATATGCTGTGAGGGACCTCAGGAAGCACTCCCTTGTGCACCGTTTCCCAGTCAGATCTCTTTCAGCTGGGGTTGGCTCCTGGAGCCCGAAAATCCCTTCATCAAAGTTCTCACCTTTGGATTAAGTCACTGTCCTTGACCAAACGCACAGAGTAAGCTGTAGTTGCCTCTTAGTACCTTACTACAGTTCGACTCACTGGCTCTTTCCTGCAGCCTCTGGAGAAAAGCCAAAGGGAGTGAGTCACATGGCACTCCCAGGTAGACCAGGTGAGGCCTGGTGGGGTCAGAGAGGGAATAGCAGAGTCACAGGCAGAGGTACTTGGGAACTTCTGATGCAGAGACTAAGTTGGACTCACTAGCCCATTCAACAAACGTTTGTTGCTGGGCATGGTGACTCACACCTGTAATCCCAGCACTTTGAGAGGCCGAGGTAGGAGGACTGTTTGAGTACTGGAGTTTGAGACCAACCTGGGTAACATAGTGAGATGTTGTCTCTATGAAAAATAAAAATAAAAAAAGTAGCCAGGCATGGTGTCGCACACCTATAGTCCCAGCTACTTGGGAGGCCAAGGTGGAAGGAGATGCTTTTTGAGGTCCCTCACAGCACACTGTGCAGGTGATCTTCAGAGAGGAGAGGGCACTGCTGGAAGAAATGAGTGATGATTTCAACTATTTCCCAATGACCCTTGGTAGGTAGCTTTCCAAAAGACCCACCAACCCCTCAGTGTGATCCCAGGAAACCCCCTTTCCCTAAGCCCTCTTAGGAATCCCCCCATGAGGGCTGCTGTCACAGATCCTCCTGTTCTGTGTCACCTTTGCTTTCCTCTCGGTTCACTTTAACCCTCCTACCAGCACGTGTACATGAGCACACATGTGTGCACACACACACACACACAATCCATCAATTTTAATTTCTCATGTAGCCATATTAACATCGATGTGACAACCTGAAGTTCACTAACTGCCCACAATTTCCGAGTTAGATCATAAAGAGGAATGGTAGCATCTCCAGTCTGGAGGCCCACGGGTAGGCCATTTCTTTTGCCAAGTGTACTCCCTGGCTTGTCTGGGCTCTTTGCTGATCTCACTTGCTGTGTCTTTTTTTCATTGTAAAACTAGTTAAAGGTACACTCCATTAAGATACTTGACATCCTTTACTGAGTAACACAGACAGCCCGGCTGGTAAACTACTTGTTTTCCAGCAAAATGGCAGTCTCTGTGTAGATGGATACATATGTTCTCCAGTGTCAGGCAAAGAGAAAGAGGCCATGGTGTTTCTCTTCATGCCACAGCCCTTACCATGGTCTACAACGCCCTACACGGGCTGCCCGCCCTTTCCCCTTCCCCCATTATCTCTCTGTCACTCTGCTCCAGCCACGCTGGCCTCCTTACTGCTCCCCTAACATACAATGCATGCTCCCACCTCAGGGGCCTTTGCACTTGCTCTTCCTCTGCCAGAAACTCTGTGCTCTCAGGCAGCTCTGCAGCTCACTCCCTCCTTTCCTGTGGCCTTTGCTCAAAAGTCAGCTTCTCAGTGAGGCCTTCCCTGATCATCCCATGTAAAATATAAACACACACATACACACACACACACACACACACTATGCCTCTTAAGCCCATTTTATTTTTCCTCATAGCATTTAATTCACCACTCAGTCAATTCTCCACCCACACAACAGTTGTTCATCAGGTGCCTGCTGTGTACCAGGCACAGGAGATTCAGCGATAAACAAAGCAGACAAAAAGCAAAAAGTTCTGTCTTCGTCAGGATGTTTACTTGAATATATATAAGCCTCATGAGCAGGGGCTTTGTCTGTTTTGTTCATAGCCAGCTCATAGTCAGTTCAACTCCAGCACCCCACCAGACACAGTGACTGATACTGATAGTAGATACTCAACTTTTTTTTTTTTTTAAGTTAGAGTCTCCCTCTATTGCCCAGGCTGGAGTGCAATGCCATGGATCACAGCTCACTGCAGCCTTGACCTCCTGGGCTCAATTTTCTTGGCTGAGGTAATCCTTCCTCTTCAGCCTCCCAAATAGCTGGAACTACAGGCATGTGCCACCACACCCGGATAATTCCTTTTCTTTTTTATTTTTGTAGAGACGACATCTCACTATGTTGCCCAGGCTGGTCTTGAACTCCTGGGCTCTAGCAATCCCACCTCCCCCTCACCTTGGCCTCCCAAAGTGCTGGGATTACAGGTGTGAGCCACCGTGCCTGGCAACAAATGTTTGCTGAATGGACTACTGAGTCCAACTTAGTCTCTACGTCAGAAGCTCCCAAGCATCTCTCCCCATGACTCTGCTGTGCAGCCATGTGTGGGAATTACCACACAGAGCACAGCTTCTCAACCCTGCCTGCACATGGAAACCATCTGGCAAACTTTAAAAACAACTGATGCCCAGCCCCCACCCCCAGAGATTCTGACTCACTTGGTCTGGGCTGCAGCCCAGGCAGTTGGAGTCCTCCAAGCTCCCCTGGTGATTTGAATGTACAGCCAACGTTGCAAACCACTGACTTAATAGATTCATGTCAGGGGTTTGGTAGCATCTATCTCTCTGGCTTCTCAACCTGGCTGCACATTAGAGTCACCTGTGGAATTTTTAAAACCATATCAATACTTGTCCTCCTCTCAGGTATTCCTGTTTAGTTGGAGTGAAGCCCAGGCATGCATATTTTTAGAATTTCTCTGAGTGGCTCTACCGTGCAGCCAGGGTTGAGAACTAGTGCTTTAGATTGTCGTTATCCCAGTTTATCACTTTAAGTACCCTGCTTTGCAATGTCTTAATCAGTAAGCTGCCTCAAATCCTCTTGGAAGAACTAGAGTCAAACTCTTTAGATAATACTGCTTTTACTATTCACAATGGCAAAAACATGGAACCAACCCAGATGCCCATCAAAAGTGGACTAGATAAAGAAAATGTGGTACCTATACACGATGGAGTATTACGCAACCATAAAGTAGAGCAAAATCATGGCCTTTGCAGCAACATGGATGCAGCTGGAGACCATCATTCTAAGTGAATTATTACAGAAACAAAAAATGGAATATTGCATGTTCTCACTCATAATCAGGTCCTGATCACTGGACACGTGAGCACAAAGGTGGGAACAACAAACATTAGACACTGCTAAAAGAAGGTGTGAAGGAGGAGGGATAAGGGGCACACAACCACAACCACACACTAGGTATCAGGTCCACTATCAGGGGGAGAGAGGGCCTGCTAGAAGCCCAAACCTCACCTGCACGCAATTTGCTTATGTAGTAAATCCTCACATGTACCCCACAGCTCTAAAATTAAAAAACAAAACAAAGTACTGCTCTCCACACAATCAATACAAAACATGCTTCCCTCACCTCATGTGTATGTAGGCTTTAATTCACTGACTTTCCACTTCCTTTTGAAATGCCGCCACCATGGAGTGGCTACCCTGTAGCCAGTCACCTGCCCCGTATATTTCCTACCCTTCTGGAACCATGTTGCCTCTATGTTCCAAGAAGCAAAAAAGGGCCACAGAGGAAAACCAGGGACTAAGACCCCAGGCTTAGCGCCATCTCCTTGCTCCTGCAATGCCACCTGCCATTTTCTTGCTCCAGACCTCCACAATTGCCAAGACAAAAGTGAAATACTATCTTGGGCCTCTGCCCTTTATTGGACAGTGAA
>CAUYQG010173666.1:0-11284 GCA_963574415.1 Tarsius wallacei
TTTCTATGTTTTTTACAGATCGGGTTAATTCCATGTTCTGGCCTTCAAGTTCTGAGATTCTTTCTTCAGCTAGATTAATTCTGCTTTCCATGCTTGTCATCTTGTTATTTATTTCCTGGATGAAATTTGTTATTGCCAAAATCTCTGTTACAAGTTCTTTCAGTGTTGCATCTTGTCTTTCTTGAGTCTTATTCACTCTTTCCAACCATTTCCTAATCCCTGTGGTATTCTGGGGTCAGTTGTTGGTGACTTCCATTGTTTGGGTTCTGAGGTCTGATTTTTAGGAGTTTTCTCTTTGTCACATCTGTGGTCTTCCTTTGGTTTTTCCTCATTTGTGGCAGATCTCTTGTTTTTCTCTTTAGTTCTGTTATTCAGTGTCAGTGGGGGAGGCTTTCCCTTCTGATGTTTGCTCATCCCTCTATTTTTCCCTGATCTGGGCTCTGGATTTGTTCTCTTTTGAAACAGGACTGTGGGTAGGAAGCTTTGCTGTCTTTTGTAGTTTTGAAAGTCAAATAAGGTAGGGGATGGGGAGTTTGGATTCAGAAACAACTCACAAATTACAGTGTTCATTGACTGTGGGTATGTGTTCCCCAAGACTAACTCCCCACCACCATTCTATATGATGATGCAGTGGGTACGTGTGTATACTCCCTGAGTTCAAGATACAGCAACAACAATGAGGAGCATAGAGAAAAACAGAATGAAATAAGATGGACAAGAATTTTTTTTAAAAAAGAGAGAAAGAACAAAAAAACACAGAATAATGAAAGCAGAAATCAGAGCCAAAAACAATTGAACACACACACACAGACATATACACACACCCCAAAACAAACTGGAATAACAACAAAGTGAAACAAAACACACAACAACAACAACAACAAAACCCCAGGAAAACTAAACACTCACACACACTCCTAGCACAAAATGAATGGAGAAGAAAAACAAAAAGATTGGGAAAAAACAACAAAAAAAGAATTCAGATTGAATCCTCACACACATATTGACACACACCTTAAACTAAAAAAAAATAAATAAAGTAAAAAAAGAACAAAAGAGAAAAAGTAAACCAACAGCAACAAAAAAAATGAAAGATGAACACTCAATCCATTCACATGCACACCTAGACAGAAAGCAAAAAACAAAAGAAGAAAGAAAAGAAGAAGAAGAAGAAAGGGGGGAGGGTTGTAGATCAAATTCTCACATACACAGTTACCAGTTATGCACAAAGGAAAAATATTTTTTAAATAGATGGACTAATAAACAGGCAAAACTTTTTTAAAAATAAAAAAAATTTTTTTAAACCCTGCCCTCTTGTGACAGACTCTGCAGTTGGTCCTCTCCTCTGCTCTCCTGGAGAGCTTCCACCTCTTTCACCCTCTCCCTAGGGAGATCTCCTCCAGTGGGGAGGTGTGGGATTATCTCTTCCCCAGGTATGTACTCACAGGGGGTGCCCCAGTCAGGCCTGCCCTGGAATGGAGTTTAGAGAATTATTTTCATGGTAACTTATTCTACCATATCTAAGATATAATTCTAGTTTAAAAAGTAATAATACATGCAGTTGTTTATGGACATAGCAATTGCACCAAGCAATGATACTATCTGATCTAAGTTGATCATCTCTAAACTCTTATCAATAAAACAGAAACATATCTGACAACAAAGCTTTCTATCAGATCTTGTATATATATTTTCAAATTTTAGGTAAAAAAGTTAATTCAACACCATTGTTTCTACATATGTTATGTCATTTGGTCAACAAGACAACTCTATAGACAAAAGGATACAACCTACAATCTAAACCCAAGTAAATATATTTATTAAATATTAATTACCCAACTCAAAATTAGACAAAGAACTTGAAGAGATGTTTTTCCAAAGAAGACCTAGAAATGACTAATAAACACATGAAAACATGCTTAACATCACTAGTTACTAGAGAATGAAAATTAAAACCACAACAAGAAACCATTTCACATCTACTAGTATGGATACTATTAAAAAAAAAAACAGAAAATAACAAGTGTTGATGAGACCATGAGAAAAATGGATCCCTTGTGTACATTGCTATTGGGAATGTATAATGGTGTGGATTCTGTGGAAAACAGTTTAGCAGTTCCTCAAAAACTTAAATATAGGACGGCCATATGATCCAGCAATGCTGCTTCTATGAATATGCCCATAAGAATGGAAAGCACAGACTCAAATGGATACTTGTAAGACGATGTTCGTTGCAGCATTATTCACAATTGTCAGAAAGTGGAAACAATTCAAGTGTCTTTCAACAAATGAATGAATAAACAAACTGTGGCATACACATACACTAAATTATTATTCAGTCTTAAAAAGTAATAAAATTCTGACATGCCACAACATAGGTGAAACTTGAAAACATTATATTAACTGCAAGTAGACACACACACAGAAAAACAAACGTTGTGTGATTCCACTTATATATAGTACCTAGAAGAGTCAAATTCAGCAAGGCAGAATGTAAAACAGTGGTTCCCAGTGGCTGTGGGGAGAGGAAATAAAAAGCTATTGTTTAATGGGCACAGTTTCTGGTGAGGATGATGGAAAACCCTAGAAATCGATAGTCGTCATGATGACACAACATTGTGCATATATCTAATGCCACTGAATTAAACACATAAAAATTGTTACAACGATGCATTTTATGTTATGCATATTTTATCACAATGAAAGTAAAAAACTAATTGCTGTTTGGATTCTCTAGACACTGATTCCCATCCACTCCGAATCTGTGCTGGTAACTTAGAGGTCTTGAACACATACAATTCATCAGACTTTCTGAGCTGTGAAGTAGCAGAAAAAATTGTCATCACAGTCTTCACAGGCATTATAGTATGTGATAACAGAGGATTTAAATAACAAGTCATGGAAACTATGTTAGTTCTTTTAATAATGAAAGCTATCCAACATTTCACAGGTCTAAGAAGAAGGAAAGAACATTATTTAATCATTCAAAGAAAGTCTACAAATTTGACACTAAGAGAACACATAAAAATTTGAAGCCTGCTTGAAATCTCAATACAAACAAACCTCTAATATATGGCTGGGAATATACAACAGTTCATAAATACAAGAGCACTTATGGAAACCATGTCTATCTTGAAGTCCTACAGAAAAAGGGTAAATGAGACCATGTGCTACAATTTTACTGCAATCAGAGCTCTAAGGAGCAGATATTTTCATTAAGTTGGTCCATCACAGACCCCTTCCAAAAAGTTCTAGCTAAGAACGTGGCAGAAGCTTGTTATATGGCGGGTTTAACACCCAAGGTGGTACCTGTTTATTGATTTCAAAAACAGCAGTGTTCTAATTAGGTTCTGGAAAGTTCTACCTCAGTTATATTGGGCCTAACAGCCACAGTGCTAAGATCAAGGTCACAATTTCTCTGTGTTCATTTTAGCAATTTAAATGTTGATGAAAATTACCACTGGTTGGATTTACCTCATCAAGCAAGACTGATTTCACTGATCAATGCTCAACCTTAAAAGTCCCTCACAGTTCCAGAATATTTCAATTCTGTTATTGCTAAAATTATTGAAATATCCAGCCCTTCTAATCTAAGGGCTATTAATTTTGAGACTATGAGTACCCACAGTCTTGAGTTTCTGATGACTACCTACCTCATTGTTTAATAAAACATTAGCAATTGTCAATTAAGCTTTAATGATAGTATTAAAATGCAAAATAGGATAATTCATATACTTTTCCATTACATGGGAACAGAACTTTTGTTCTACAGAACGAAATCTGTTCGAACAGTCTTTATGCATAAAAGAGAATAATGTGCATAAAACAGATAATAATCAACTCATACTTGCACAGGGCTTTAAAATTTACAAAGTCCTTACCCATTGTTTCCTTATTTAATTCTCTTTAATATGTTGTGAAGTGTGTTGTAGACTAAATATTTAAATTTCCCATAATACAACTTAAAACAAAAACATAAGGCAAATAGTGGTAGCTCTAAGCGTGAACTGAGTACTATCTTGAATTTACAAATAAACCTTCACAATTTTTTTTCTTATAAAACCAGCAGCAATTTCCTTGGGACTAGAACTATAGTGTTTAAATGATTCTTGGACCTAAATTATATGTTTGGACCCATCAACAACATTACATTTTGTGGACAAATGAAGCAAACACAAAGATAAAATATGAGGATAAAAATGAATAAGTAGCTATAATACTAGTCATCTTAGTCACCACAGAAAGACAAACAAGAACTAAAGGCTGAAAACCTTCTATTGGAGATAAATATGAGTTAATGTTATGCTAGTCTTAGAAAGATTTCAGGTTTTAAAATTACCTTGTTCTCTTTGAGCTTATGTTTTAAGGACTTTGTATGTTTCTAACATATAACCATGGTAAATAAAAATTTTTAGCTTAGAGTTGGACCCCTCCACTATTGAGAGGAGGAAGACTAGGTGCTGCCAGTCATTGCCTGCAGGTGCTACCTTCATGAGCCGCATGCATGGAGAGGAAGATGGACACACACCCACCATGAGATGTTGAGCCGGGCCACCCCCTGATTCTGTGACTAATTCTGTAATAACACAATTATCACTAGGGAACAAAAGCTGGGAACCATCCATCTGAAACATGGTCCTGAATCAAAGGCCCAGGGTGTGTGTGGTCAGGTGGGAGGCAGATGGACTCAAAACTACTAAACGGAGAAATGGGTACAGAAAAAGAGACAGCCTTCAATATGTGATGAGCAGCAAAGCCTTAAAACAGAAATGCATCAATAAGCCTTTGGCTAAGAAAGGAAGTCCATGAATCAGAACATGGATTTCTGTCCAACAAATTGTTGATATCTTCAAAGAGATAAAGAAATAACACTCATAAAATTAAACAAGAAATCTAAATCCAAAGCAGTTAATAGTTAAGTAAGAACAGATAAGGATAAATAAAAATCAGTAAAAGTAAACCTATAAGCAGTGAAATTTTAAAAGGTCGACAAGATAAAGTGCTAGTTAAGGCCAAAGGGAAAAATAATTAATAAATTAGAAGGAAGTCTAGGGAATTCACTCAACATGTAGCATGAGGAGTCAAAGGAGTTTAAAGATACCTGTAGCTGTATGGACATAGAGAGAAACAGGGTCAGAGAACAGAGACGAAGAAAAAGAGACGGGGAGAGGCGCAGACTGATATCTAATAAGAATGTCATATAGAATAAGAATAAAGTAAGGAATATGATAGGGAAGTAATATCCTTGAAGATAATTACTCAGATTGGTGCAATGACTTGAAATTTGTCAATATCTAGTAAAACTGAAGATGTGACTTCCCTAATCAAGCAATTCCATAATTTATAAGAATATGAATAAGAGTATGCCAATAATTTTTCAACTTAGATAAAGTACATAAGTTTCTGGAAAAATCATAAAAACATAAACATTGGCTTAAGAAAAAATGTAATTCCCAAATAAGCAGACATTAAAGAAACTGAGGTGGGTTTTTTTTTTTCTGTTTAATATTTACCAGAAGAGAATCCTAATTCCCCTACAATTTTACAGGCACATATTACCCAATCATCATGAAATAGATAACTTCTTCTATACAAAGTAATAAGTTAATATAAAGAATTAGTATCCAGTTTGATAATTAAAATGGTGTTCATGCAGGAATGGAAAAATGTACCAACGAAACAGAAAAGAAAGCTCAGAAACAGACATACCTGTATACCATAACTTGGTATATGACAGAGATGTCCCTATAATTTCATAGGGAAGAGTTCATTATTGTCTACAGAATAATATAAATGCTCCCACTTTAGGCATTCAAAGCATCGGCAAATGGCTCAAACCTATCTCTCTAGTCTTACAGCCCATTACTTCCCTAACTATATCCTCTATCCTGTCAAAACTCATCTCGTCGCCATTTCCCCCAAAAGAACTATGTGGACCTGCCTCTATACCTTTTATTCAAGCTATTTTTTCCACTTAAAATGTCTTCATAACTCCTCAGTACTCCGTGACAAATTGCAGCCCATTTTTCAAGGCACATCTCAAATGCCGCATAACAAAAAATACACTTTTCAATAATAAACATCACACAGTGCTTGTATGCTGGCTGTTTGGGTGAGTGTGTTCTCTCTTCTCTTGAACTGAAAGTCATTGAGGGCAAGGATTATTTATCTTAATGATGTCCCTTACCCATATATTCACACACACCTACAGTGACCTGAAACATGATAGATGATCAATAAAAAAAACTTTCCAGTTGAATTTAGAAGTTGGAATGAGGTCAAGAAAACTGTTACCTAATAACTTGGGTTGTTTCCAATTTTCCCAAATCTGAAAATACATATCCTATAAGATAATTTCTAGCTATATAAAATAGAGACTTTGGAGGACTCAAATATAAGAAAACTGTTTTTTCAAATATTCTGTAATTGCGATACAACTAGCACAATCATATTAATTTTTTACTGCAAGTGTTAATTTAACAAATATCAACATGTAATATAGTTGATAATTTTGATTATTTTAGCATTTCTCTTTTAAAAAGCCGGCATCCACACACAAATCAACTTTTAAAACGCTCTGCCTACTTTCTTTTTTTTAATTAATTTTTTTATTTATTTTAAAGATGTGGGGTACAATTCAGGATTAGGTATACAAGTGGTCATCGTACAGATAAATTTGGGCCTCCCTTTGGTCCCCACTTCACCTGGTTTAAGATCAGGTACGCTTATTGATGTTATGTGTCCCCTGACCCCTGGCAGTTTCCAGCTATTGCCAATCCCTTTCTTATTGTATTATGGTAATGTTCAGGGTCTGCCTATGAGTGAGAACATGTAGTACTTTGTCCTTTGTTTCTGTGTTAGTTCACTGAGTATTATAGACTCTAAATCCATCCAAGTTGCTGCAAAGTCCGTAATCTCGTTCTTCTTTATGGCTACATAATATTCCATCGTGTATATGTACCACAATTTTTTATCCAGTCCAGTTTCAATGGGCAGCACAGTTGGTGTATAAGGAAATTTAATAAGAAAAATTCCCAAGAAAAAAATAACAATCTAGTCTCCAGTTACCAATGTGTTTTAGCTATCGTCCCATTGCAACATTAGAGACCCATGAGATGTTAGTACAAGTTACACATTCTCATCATTTATCCAATTACGTTCCATTTGTGTCAATTATTTTCAGTTCATTAAAACACTTATTCAAACTCTTGGAGTGTCCCCTACCTCTCTTTATAAAAGTATTTCAGTATGTTAAATGAGTAACAGAAACTTTTACTGAATCTTTTCAAAACATACTAAATAACTGAGACCAGAGCAAAGTTACTTCCTGAATTATTCAAGTACGGGAATGTAAAGCCTCTAGAGAGAATAATAGCCTAATGACATGGAAGATGTCAAAGACTGAAGGTTGTATAGGTCTTAAAGCACTTACACGGAAGAGTATGTGGCAGGGAATCTTTGTTTTCACTGAGGAGGTGAAATTTAGATTTAAGGCATAGGTATGCCTCCATCCTGATGGAAGGCAGATACCAATGGGAGCAAATTAATAAAGTTAAAATCTGAAGAGGACTGGGTGGGAGCGGGGTCCAGATAGGAAAGCTGAACATTCAGGTTTGCACTACATTGGTGGCAATTATCAGCCAAGAACTGAAGCCACAGAACTGAAGCCAGCAAGTGTCAGGTATAGGCCAAGGACCTGCAAGCTAAACTTTGAAGACAGAGGTGACTAGCATCTTGAATATCAGGAATCCGGAGCAGGTCAAACAATTGCAACACAAAAAGGTCAAAGCAAACGTGAGGACAACAGGATTTCAGTGACCAAAGTAGACATGAAGGTAGAATTCTGAGTGTCATGTTGAGCGAGACACTGGCTGTTTGGATGAGACTGTTATCTCTCTTATGGAACTGAAAATCATCAAGGGCAAAAATCCTTTATCTTAATGATGTCCCTTACCCAAGAATAAGAATGGAATGTGAAATAATCATGACTTGTTTCTGAAAATGAATACTTTCTTATTTCCTCTATACATTTTACTAATTGTGAATTATTCTGAGTTGACAGGTAAATGCAGAGGGTAAGTAAACAAGCCCAGAAGGGTTGTGGATGCAGGTGAGTTCAGTTCACAGCTGTAACTGGAATAAAGCTGGGTGTGGAGTAAAATGGGATAGTTTCACCCAAAGCTGACACCACAATGTCTGCTACCCAAAATGCTCTTCTGCACTGTGATCTTGATGTTCCCCCATCAGGAAGTTGAGTCTTATTACCCTACGGCAGGCTTGGCTTTAGTGACTTGCCGGACCTCTAGAATGTGGCAGAAGTGACACTTGGAGACTTCTAAGACCACATTGGGGAAAAACAAAAAACACCACAACCTTGCAGTTTCTCCCTGAGCCTCCTAAAAGCATCACTCTTGGGATGCTCCCTCTGAGTGCTGCTGCCATAATAGGAGAGGTCTCAGCCACATGAAAACGCCACGAGTAGGCATTCAGATGGGTAGCCCAGCTGAGCTCCTATGAGATAACCAGCATCAACTGTCAGCCATGTGACATTCCAACCCAACTGAATCTTCAGGTGAATGCAGCCCTAGCCTCTAGAGACCCGAGGCTGAGCCCAGTCGGCCCACAGAACAATGAGGTATAATAATAATTGTTTGTTGTAAGTCATATGTTTCAGGATGACTTGCAATATAACAATAGACAATCAGTACCTGGGGTTACAGGCATGATTTTTATAATTATCTCTATCTATTGCAAGTGACTGAGGCCGTGACACTTACAGTCATTACCTCTAGCAGACTCCGAAATCCACTCAGTGCCCCTGCTCCCCCTTTGGTGCTGTAATGAAAAATTTGGAGGAGGATGAACATGAGCGTTGAATGAGATCTGGAATTACCCAGGAAGTTTGATTGGCAGCGTCTCCATGATGCATATCGCTTCACGTGACCAAGATGCAACTAGAGCCTAGGGCAATCAGAAATGAAGAATAGCCAAGCTTGGTGGCTCAAGCCTGTCATCCCAGCACTTTGGGAGGCTGAAGCGAAAAGATTGCCTGAGCCCACGGGTTTGATACCAGGCTGTGCAACATGGCGAGACCTTGTCTCTACAATAAATCAAAAAATTAGCCGGGCGTCGTATGCTCACCTGTAGCTCCAGCTACTTGGAAGGCTGAGGCAGAAGGACCGCCTGAGTTCAGCAGGTCAAGGCTGTGGTGGCTGTGAGTGTGCCACTGCCCCCTCCAGCCTGGGCGACAGGGTGAGACTCTGACATTAAAAAAAAAAATGAAGACCAGTCTATATTAAAAGGCCAGGATGTAGCACAAGCACTGGAGATAATCGAGTGATTACTGCATATCTTGGAGAATCCTCACGCTGGTGATAATTGACATTCAAAGGAGGACATTTTTCAGAGCAATAATGAGACCATGCTCAATGAACACCAGTGCCACGTGGTTGCATTTCCTCCTGAAATATTGCGGGCGCCAGGCTATTCCCTTTACCTACCTCAGACCCTGTTAATGCAGAAACATAATGCAGTACATAAAGACAT
Source organism: Tarsius wallacei (assembly GCA_963574415.1). Classification (NCBI taxonomy): domain Eukaryota; kingdom Metazoa; phylum Chordata; class Mammalia; order Primates; family Tarsiidae; genus Tarsius; species Tarsius wallacei. Next base: position 9,547 of record CAUYQG010173666.1, read on the forward strand.
TCTCAGTTTACAGTTAATTCTTCATTATTCAAGGTTTATGGAATCACAGGACAGTCCACTCAAGTTCTTTGACATTGGGGCACATCTGGAAATTCAGTCTACATTTTCATTTTGATTCTGCTGAGTTCTTTGAAATCTAAATACCTAATCACCTCCCATGTAGGTTTGGACTAAATGGAAGGAGAAAAAATAAATAAATAGGCATGTATTCCGTGATTTACATGCATTATCTAATTTAATCCCCACAGCAACTGTCAATTACAAATGAATACTTTCTTATCTCCTCTATACATTTTACTAATTGTGAATTACTCTGAGTTGACAGGTAAATGCAGAGAGTAAGTAAACAAGTCCAGGAGGGTTGTGGATGCAGGTGAGTTTAGTTCGCAGCTGGAAGTGGATAAAACTGGGTGTGTCTTTTGTGTTTGACATGCGTTATAGAATTTAATCCCCATAGCAACTCTATGGGGTATTAGCATCCTTATTGTATCAAATGAAACTTGTTCAAAAAGGTCAGCTTAGGTTTGCTTCCTTCTTCCATCTTGTTGCTTAACATTAAAATTAAGAGTATGGCCTCTAAGCCAGGTGCAGTGGCTCATGCCTGTAATTCCAGCACTTTGGGATGCCAAGGCAGGAGAATTGCTTGAATCCGGAAGTTCAAAACCAGCCTGGGCAACATAATGAAACCTCATCTCTTAAAAAAAATATATTTTTTAATTACTCAAACAAGATGGTACACACCTGTAGCCCCCCAGCTACTCAGGAGGCTGAGATAGGAGGATCATTTGAGGCCAGGAGTTAGAGTTAGAGGTTATAGTGAGTCAGATCATACACCACTGCTCTCCAGCCTGGGCAACAGAGTGAGTTCCTGACTTTAAAAAAAAAAAGTATAAACTCTAGAAACAAACAGGCCGGAGCTGACCCTCTGTTTTCATCCTAGCGTGTGTCCATTAAAATGACTTTTTGAGGGTATAATTTATCTCTGGTTTTGTATCTGGCAGTTTCCCAACGATTTAGCTTTCAGCAGAGTTGTGGTTTTCTCACACGACCCAGCCTTTACCTTCATTCATTCACACCTGCACTCTCTGTGCCTAACGTTGGAAGTGAAAGCAGCAACTATTTAACAACAAAAGGTAGCGGCGCTGTGCACTAAAACAGACTGGAAGAGAAAGGGACACAACCGATCATTTTAAAAGGCACATACCCTTGAATTTTTTGACAATGTTTGCATCTTGTTCTCAAAACTACAGTTCTACCAGTCAGTTTTATTTGGAAAGCATGCCCTCCTTCTGTGTAAAGAGGGAAAATGGCCCTAGAATAATAGAACCAGCTTCCAAAAGCTGTTTTGTGGCATCAATGAAAGCATGCATAGCCTGTGTAGCCTTTTTCCAAACAAGGGCCTTCAGTGTGAAGACAGTGAGCCCTCCCAACTTTGCTTTATATTTTACAAGCAGCACAGGATGGAAATATAAATGGTATGCAATTTGACTTGCAATTTCTGCCTACTAAGAAGCTCTGGGGTAGCAACATACCCATGAACGAAGGGACCTTAACTCCAGACAGATGTTTCTAATGCTCTTTCAGTAGTGTGTCATTTGCCCAGTCCTCAAATGACAGCAGAAATTAAACAAAGAAGCCAGGCTCGGTGGCTCAGCCTGTAATCCCGCGCCTTGGGAGGCTGAGGTGAGTGGATTGCCTGAGCCCGCGGGTTCGAGACCCGCCTGGGTAAGCGAGACCT
>CAUYQG010173672.1:0-19958 GCA_963574415.1 Tarsius wallacei
CTGTTTTGATTATTGTAACCGTATAATAAAGTTTAAAGTTTGGGAGTGTAATACCGCCCACTTTTTTTTTTTCTCCTGAGGATTGTTTTGGCTATTCGTGGTCATTTATGCTTCTATGTGAATTTCTGTATTGGCATTGCCAGGTGGGGTTATTTTTTCCCTGTCCATTTGTTTGAGTCCCTTATAGATCCTGGATATTAGATCTCTGTCAAATGCATATCTTGGAAATATTTGTCCCATTCTGTAGTTTGCAACTCTAGTCTCTTGATGGTTTTTTTTTTGCACTCAAAAAAAAAAGTCAGCTTCCTAAGGTTCCACCTGTCAATTTTTGTTTTTGTTGCATTCGTTTTTGAGAACTTAGCCATGAATTCATTGCCTGGGCCAATGTACAGAAGGGTGCTTCCTAAGTTTTCTTTAATATTTATATTGTTTGAGGTTTTGCATTTAATTCCTTGATTCATTTTGAGTTAAATTACAAAACTTATGGAGGTAGGCAAGGATCGAGTTTTATTCCCCTGTGAGTTTTTAGCCAGTGCTCTCAGCACCGTTTACTAAATGTAGTTTCCTTTTCCCAATGTTTATTTATTCCACTCTGTCAGAAATGAGCTGGTTAAACATCTGCGGTTTTTTTCTCCTGGATTCTCTATTCTGTTGCATTGGTCAATTAGTCTATTTTTCCACCAGCACCATGCTGTTTTGGTTATTGTATCCTTGCAGTAAAGTTTGAAGTCTGGAAGTGTGGTACTAATAGCTTTGCTCTTTTTGCTGAGGATTGCTTCAGCTATTCAGGTTCTATTTTCCTTTTATATGAACTTAAATATTGCCTTTTCTGGGTCTCTGAAAAAAGTTTCTGGTAGTTTGCTAAGCATTGTGTTGAATCTGTAGATTACTATGGTAGAATGCACATTTTGACAATATTGATTCTTACAATCAATGAACATGGAATGTTCTTTATTTGTTTGTATTGTCCTTGATTTTTTTGAGCAATGTTTTATAAATTCATTGTAAAGATTATTTACCTTTTTGGTTTGATGAATATTGAAGCTTGCTTTTTTAATGTATGTATTTATTTATTTATGGGTATTAGGAATGGGAATGCATGAATTTTCTTTTTTTCTGAGTCAGAGTTTCATTCTATCACTCAGGCTAAAGTGCAGTGGCATGATCAAGACTCATCAAAGCTTCAAATACTGGGATTAAAAGTGATCCTCCCACCTCAGCTTCCCAAGAAACAGGAATTACAGGTGTGTAACACCACCACATCTTTTTTTAAATTTTTGGTAGAGATGAGATATTGCCTGTTTCTTAGGCAGGTCTTGAACTGCTAGGCTCAAACAATCCTCTGCCCCAGCATCCCAAAATGCTGAGATTACAGGTGTGAGCCTCTGTGCCGAGTGTATTTTTTACTTGGTTCTCAGACTATTTGTTGTTAGTGTATAGAAATGCAACTAATTTTTGCAAATTGATCTTGTATCCTGAGACTATTGAAGTTGTTTATCTGTGCAAGGAGGTTTTTGGCAGTCTCTTAGGTATAGAATCTTACTGTCGGCAAAAATAAATAATTTAACTTTCTTTTTCCCTGTTTAGATACTTCTAATTTATTTCTTCTGCCTGATGCTCTGACTAGGACTTCCAGTCCTGTGTTAAACAGGAGGGATGAGAGTGGACATATTTGTCTTGTCCCAGTTCTTAGGAGGAGTGCTTCCAGTTTCTGCCCATTACGTATGATGTTGGCAGCAAGCTAGTCATAGATGGCTCTTATTATGTTGAGAAATGTTCCTTTGATGCCTAGGTGTTTAAAGGCTTTTATCAAGAAGGGATGCTGGATTTTATCACATGCTTTTCTGCATCTATTGAGATAATCTTGTAGAAAGGGGAAGAACCCACATGGTGCAAGCCACCCCGACAGGGTGATTCCCATAGAACCTCTCTCTGGTTGGTTCAGTGACCACCAGCACCAGGGCTCACTGGGAACTAGGGTTCCCTGAGTGCTACCTAGAACCTGTCAGTGCCCATGTCTCAATTCTGAGAAGCTCTCTGCACCTGGTAGGCATGGGAAGTGGTCTGAGGGACAGTGTGAGCTCTCTTTCCCTTTAGTAGGACTGAATAGGCTTGAGTGAGGTGAGTACAAAAATATCTCCTGTTCACCCACTACTTCCTTTTCCAAGAATGCTTTCCCAATCCCATGTCAAGGTGCTTCCAGGTGTGGGTGGGGCTTGTAGCTGTTCTTTCTTTGTGTCCCTAGGTAGTCAACTGATAATGCTGGCTTGTTTTTTCAGGTAGATCTTCAAATGCACCAGGCTTACTCCTCCTTTTAGTTTTCTTTGCTTGGAGTGGTAGTTTCTTAATGTTTCATCTTGACCCTCCCCTTTTTCAGTTTGATATAGTTTTATTTTGCTATTTCTATATCAAAAGCACAGAGAAGTGTTTTGTAAGTTGTACACATAAAATATTTTCCCGAACCAATGTTCTGAAACATTTCTCCTATGTTTTCTTTTAGTAGTTTTATAGTTTTAGATCTTGCATTTAAATCTTCAATCCCTTCTAAGTTGATGTTTAGATATGGTGAGTGATATGGGCCATTTTGTTCTTCTGAATATTAATTTTAAGTTATCCCGGCAACAGATATGTATACATATATAATTTTGAGTTGGAGTCTCACTCTGTTACCCAAGCTGGAGTGCAGTGGCGTTCTCACAGCCAAGCCAGTGACAACCTGCTGGGCTCAGGCAATTCTTCCACCTCAGTCTTCCAAGTAGCCAGAACTACAGGTGTGCACTACCACACCTGGCTAATTTTTCAATTTGTTGTAGAGATGAGGTCTCTCCAAGTTGCCCAGGCTGTTCTTGAACCTGTGGGCTCCGGCAATCCCCTCACCTCAGCCTCCCAAAGTGTTGGGCAGCAACAGATATTAAAGAAAGTATTCTTCCCCCACTTATGTTTTTGGTGCCTTTGTAGAAAATCTTTTGTTTCCCTATTCTCTTTTAATGATGTATATGCCTGTATTTTATCTGGTACCATGCTGCTTTAGTAATGGTAGCTTTGTAGTATAGCCTGAATACAGATAGTATGATCGCTCTTGATTTGTTGATTTACTCAAGATCACTATGGCTGTTTGGGGTCTATTGTGGTTCCAGATGAATTAAAATTGCTGTTTCTAACTGTAAGAAATATCGTTGTTATTCTGATAGCTCTTGCATTGAATCTATAGTTTGCTTTGGGTAGCACAGTTATTTCGGTAATATTAATTCTTCCAATTCATTAAAATGTAATATCATTTTTTTAAGTCTTCTTTATTTCATCAGTGTTTTGTAGTGTTTATTGAAAAGATTTTAACTTTCTTGGTTAAATTTATCCCTAGTCATTTTATTTTGTATAGTTATTATAAGTGGGATTGCTCCATTAGTTTCTTTTTCAACTAGATTATTATCAGTGTATAAAAACACAATTTTTTTGTATGTTGATTTTGTATTCTGCAACTGTACACAATTTGTTTATCAGTTTTAAGAGTTTTATGGTGAAATCTTTAGGTTTTTCTGTAATTAATATGGTGTCATCTTCAAAGAAGGACTATTTGACTTCCTTTTCTCCAATTTGGCTGCCCTTTATTTTTTCTCTTGCCTAATTGCTCTGTCTATAACTTTCAATATTGTGTTTAAAAAAGAGTACACTTTGTCTTATTCTAGCTCTTAGAGGAATACCTTTCAGCTTATCCCCATTTAGGATGATGTTAGCAGTGGGCTTGTCAAATATGACCTTATTGTGTTGTGGTACACTATTTCTAAACCTAATTTGTTGAGAGATTTTATTATGAAGAGGTGTTGAATATTATCAAATACATTTTTGTGTGTCTATTATGATGATCATGTGGTTTGGCTTTCCATTTTCTCTTGGTGTAATATATCACATTTGTTAAACCATCCTTGCATCCCTGGGATAAATTCCACTTTACTATGTTGCATAATCTTTTTTTATGCGATCTTGGCTTCTGTTTACTTGTATTTTGCTGAGGATTTTTGCATCTATGTTTATTAAGAATATTGGCCCATAATTTTCTTTTTTGTTGTGTCCTTTTTGGGAAGTCTTGTGATGCTGGCACTATAGAATAATTAGGAAAAATTTCCTCCTCTGTACTTTTTGGAAATACTTTGGAAACATTTGGTGTTAGCATATATATATATATATATATTCCTGTTAATGGTTTAGGTTTTCTTTTCTTTTATGTTTTACTCTTGGGATGTCATATGTATCCAGGCATTTATCCATTTCCTCTAGATTTTCCAATTTGTTGACATACAGTTCTTTATAATAGTCTCTAATGACACTTTATCTTTTTGTGGTATCAGGTTAAATGTCCCATTTGGTTTCTGGGTTTATTTATTTGGGCATTATTTTATTTTTTTCTTAGCTCATCTAACTAATGGCTTGTTGATTTTGTTTATCTTTTAAAAAAAATACAACTTTTCATTTTGTTGATATAGTGTGGGGTTTTTAGCATCTATTTTGCTTCTGCTATTATCTTTAATATTTCCTTTCTTCTACTTATTTTGGGTTTCATTTTTTCTTGCTATTCTAGTTCTTTGAGGTGCATCATTATGTTGTTTATTTGAAATATTTCAACTTCATAGATGTAGAATTTTATTTCTGTACACTTCCTTCTTAGTACTGCTTTTTCTGGATCCCATAGTTTCTCATGTGTTGTGCTTCAATCTTTATATTTGTTTCAAAACCTTTTAAAATTTTCTTCTTAATTTCTTTGTTGATCCACTAATCAAGGAGCATGTTGTTGGATTTTTATGTATTTTTCCACTTTCTGAAGTTTCTTTTGCTATTGATTTCTTGTTTTATTCTGTTGTGGTCTGAGACAATTCTTGATATAACTCAAGTTTTAAAAAATTTCTTGAGACTTGTTTTGTATCCTAACATAGTCTATCCTGGAGACTATTCCATGTGCTAATGAGAATAATGTGTAGTCTGTAGCTGTTGAATGAAGTGTTCTGTTAATATCTGTTGGATCAATTTTGCTTATAGTACAGTTTAAGTTTGATGTTGCTTTGTTGACTTTCTGTCTAGATGATCTCTCTAATGCTGGAAGTGAAGTGAAGTCTTCAACTATTTTTGTGTTGGGTTTTCTCCATCTCTTTTTAGCTCGAATAATATTTGCTTTATATATCTGGATGCTCCGGTGTTGGGTGTATATATATTTAAAATTGTGAGGCTTTCTTGAGTAATTGACCCCTTAATTATTATAACCACCCATATTTGTCTCCCTTTATATTTTCTTATATTTTCTTATCTTAAAATATATTTTTATCTACTATACATATAGTTATTCCTTCTTGCTTTTTGTTTCTCTTGCATGGAATATTTTTCCATCACATCACTTCCAGTTTGTGAGTATCTTTACAGATGAACTGAGTTTTTGTAGAAAACATTTACTTGGGTCTTTTAAATTATTTATTCAATCAATGTATGTTTTTTATCCAGGAACTTAAACCATTTGCATTCAAGATTTTTTGTTAATTGTTTTCTGGTAGTTTTGTATATTTTCTGGTTGTTTTGTATATTTTCTCTTCCTCACATATTGTTTATCTTTGTGATTTGGTGTTTTCTGTAGTGATAATGCTTGATTACTTTCTTTTTCTTATTTGTGTATCTATTCTACCAGTGAGTTTTGTAATTTCAGAAATTTTTATGGTGGTAGATCTTATCCTTTCACTTGAAGATTTGAAAGGTTGGCATAGTGATGATAAATATCTTCAGTTTTAGCTTGTTTGAAAATACCATTTTTTCCTCTTTCCTGAAAAATAGGTTTTCTGGATATAATACACTTGGCTTGTGCTTTTTTTTCTTTCAGCACTTTGAATATATCATCCCATTATCTCATGTGCCATCAGGTGTCTGATAAGAAATATTTTATTAGTCTGATTGAAATTTCCCTGTATAACTTGATACTTTTCTCTTGCTGTCATTAGAATTTTCTCTTGGTCTTTGACTTTGGGCAGTTTGACTAAAGTGCTCATCAGAGAGAACTTTTCAGGTGGAATCTATTTGGAAATTTTTGAACTTTCTGTATCTGAATTTCATTAATTCTCCCAAAACTTGGAAAACTTTTAACTGTTGTTTTATTAAATAGGTTTTCTCTGATTTTCTTCATCTCTTCTTTTGGAGTTTCCACAATGCAAATATTGTTTGCTTAATAATGTTCTGCATATCCTGTAGGGTTTTTGTTTGTTTGTTTTTGGTGTTGTTATTTTTAATATATTTTTATTTGCTTATTTGACTGGGTTACTTGAAAAAATTTGTTGTTAAGGTCAGAAATTGTTCTTTGTGATCTGCTATATTTTTGAAGGTCTCAATTGTATTTTTAATTTCATTCATTGAATTCTTCAGTTCTAGCACATCTGTTTGGTTCTGTTTTACTATCTCTTTGTTAAATTTCATACTCAGATTATGTTTTCCTGATTTTTAAAAATTGTCTTTCTGTGTTGTTACATCTTGCTGAGTTTCCTTAAAACAATTATTTTACATTTTTTTCAGACCTTTCATAGATTTTCTTGTCTTTGAGGTCTACTACTAAAGAATTACTGTGCTCCTTTGGAAGTGCTATGTTCCTTATATTTTCATGTTTCTTGTGTTCTTACATTGATATCTGCATTTCTAGTAGGAAAGTTGCTTCTCCCAGTTTTATGCAGTAGTTTTCATAGGGAAAGACTCTTTTTTTCTATAAATTTGTTCTGCAATGTTGTTTAGGTAGGGGGTTTGGGTTTGGTTCTAGGTAGAAGTAGAAGTGTAGTCTCCCTATGGATTCATTGGCTGTAAATAACACAAGTGGTGTCTGCAAATGTCTTAGTGGCCTGGACTGCAGCTGCTGTGGAGTCTATAATGTGTCTTTTTCAAAGGCTAGGATGCTGTTGTTCATGTCCTTGGCCCTAAGAGGAGATGAAAGAATGCAACTGGTAGCTCCACAGCTGTAGGAAGTAGGTTTGCAGTTAATGATGAAACCTGAGTGGGCCAATTCTTGGGTCCCTAGGGTATATATGCATTGGATCCCTCTATAACAGGAGCTGAATCCCTGCTGTAAAGGTTCCCTAGCTTCCCTGGGTATAGGCTCAGATGCAGGGGTCACAGCTACTTCACTGGATTCAACTAGTGTCACAACACTGCAGCCCTCAGGGTAGATGTGGTAGGGTGCTAGTAGTGCCCCTGGGAAATACAGGGGCTATTGGACTCTATGACAGGATGCATTCTTTGTGCATTCACAAAATGGCACTGTGTAACAGCAGCATAAATCTAACAGGGGAGAAATCCAGTATGAACTTCCTCTCAAGAACAAAGTCATTGAATGGACTTTAGGCAGGTGCCTATATTGAACACATAGGATTAGAGTGCTGATTCTCTCCTGTAGTGAGGATTTCAGGTGTCCATGGTGAAAATATAGATTGTTGAGTATCTTCTGCTTAATTTTTTCTTCGAGTGAGGATCTTCTCTGGGTTCTGAGTCAATTCTGGCCAGGTGCATTTCTTCCCTCTCTATGCTGCCATCCCAAGTTACCATGTCTCAGAGGATCTTTGTCATTTCCTTGCAGAACTCCAGGGTTCTATTTTAGATTCTCTTTTTAACATGTGGTTGTTTATTCGTTGTTATGGTTTTTCTAGGTGGAGAAAATGAGTGCTTAGCACCTCTAGTCAGTCATTTTGAATCTCATTGCCAGATAAATATTTTAATCATCTCATATGGCACATTAGAAAAATTGAAGCCAAAGAAGGTAAATTATTTCTCTAAATATCCCGAAAAGTATACTGACAGATTCCATTAAGCATGCTTTCTAAAGCCCACATAGACACAGATATAGACAAACTACACAGATATACATACAAGCAACATCCAGAGACAAATGGTGAAAAATAATAGAATTTAGGGTACAAATTCTTTTTTCTTTTTTTGAGTTGGAGTCTCTCTCTGTTGCCCAGACAGGAGTGCAGTCGCCGCTCCAGGCCACCGCAGCCTTGACCAGCTGGGCTCCGGTGATCCTTCCGCCTCAGCCTCCCAAATTCTTACAAAAGGATAGGAGGAAAAGAACAATTCTAAATTTTAAACAGAATATGACAAACGATTTACAAATAAGATTACCTTTTGAGAATTAAAAAGGAAGATTAAGATATAACCAACCTGTACAGGGATAGACAATTTGTCTTAGAAAGATAAAGATTTTCTCAGAAGAGCAAGCTTTAAATGAGTCCTGATGGCATGAATTTACATATCCAATGAGGGTAGTTTGAGCATAAAAATAAAGTAAGCAGAATTCTAGTATCAAATATAATCAATGTTCATCTGAGGACAGTTTCAAAAAAATGAATGCTTTAGGCAAAATACTTTCCCTTCCCACTTGTAACAGTATAGCTTAACCTAATTTCGCTTGATCTTAACCAAAAGGTCAAGAATCAATGCTTTATTTAATTTCACTAATTGCTCAAACACTATAACTAATTCCAGCTTGTGATTCTATGTTCACCAACCTATCTTCTGACTAATCTGTGTTTTCCCATTATAGAATAAAATATCCAGCCCAAGCTTAAGTACTATATATACTAACCTTGCCTGTTATATTTCTAATTGTAAATCAATAACCACGTGGTTGGAATGTGACAAATTATGTAATTTATTGAAAGGGAAATGTGTTAGTTAGAGAACTCAAATGTTCAATATCTCAAAAATTAAATTTTATCCTAAAAAATAGCCTACATTTGACAGTTTAACAACAGAATGTGGGCTTAATTAATATGAGTTAACCTTTGCATGCTGACCAATCAGATGTGGAAGCCTTCCAAAAGAGAAGAGTAGATATTGAATCACCTCATAACTTCATCATCTGCAGAATGTGAGGTGAAACTGAGATGGCTATAGTTTCTTTAGTGTCACCATATTAATGGTGGGGAATGTCTGTAGTACCTGAAATATCTGTGTTCACTTTAACTTAAATTATGTAATAAAACAATTATTATGATTCCTGTTTTATATGAGAAAACTGAGGTCCAGTGAAGTTATATGGCTTTTTCAGACTGGTGCAATTAATAAGAGGAGCTGGAAATCAAACCAGCTCAAATGACTGCTGAGTGGGTAAATAAAGTGTAAAAGAACTGCTTAAACTTGTTCCAGCAATATAGGTTGTGGTTTCACATGAAAATCCAAATATCTTGCTTTTATGTGAATTCTCTTTATTTTGAAATGTTGTTATTCAATTAAAAAATAAATTTTGGAGACTACAGGTCAAATAAAATATTTATACATGAGCCAGTTGGGCTATGGAACACTAATTTGTGACTTCTGGGACCAAGTAAGTGCTTCGCCTATCCATAGCTAAATATGATTTTTCCAAAATCATAGGAAAAATAATGTTCTGAAATGATATCCTTGGATGAGAACCTGGAGTGTTAATATTCCATTGTACTTAGTAATGATCTGTGCATATGATTTAGAAGATGGAAGAGCAAGTGTGATAGACTTTTTGTACAAAATGTGTGAGAAGATATGTTACCACTGTTAAACAGAGATTTCAAATGTGCCCAAGGACAAAGCTAGAATTTTCCTAAATAAGCAGTTTCCTGTTCAAAAAGTGATTGAGGATTTTCTTTACATTCTATTCAATAAAACAGGACTGTGATTTGGTCTTGAGAAACTTTTAGCACAGAAATTGCCAGCGAAAGACAATCATAAACTAAAACATGGATAATTTGTGGTATAAATGATTAGATGAGTACATGTAAGTAGACAGCTTTGAAAATATAATTACCACACAACAGTACGTGCTCAAAGTCTCAGTATACCTTTGACTTCCCTTTCCTAATTATAACTGAAAACTGTAATTATACCAGATAAACTTCATGCTATGGACAAGGATATTTTAGCAAGACTTGGTTTTGTCTAGCTGTTTACTCATACATATTCTTCTTGCTCTCTCTGACACTTGCAAGAGGGAAAGTTATTTGTTTCCCTTCATGATGTTGCCATGTTCCACAATATATACTTAAAAAGATCTATATTTTTACATCAAAGAAATAAGGCCATTATATCATAGTTTCTATGGAATCTATATTATCTTTCATATAATCTATGTAAGTTGAAAATTTTAAATGGCTGTTCTGGGTTTTATTTAAAGAAAAAAATTTTCCCAAATAACTACTTTGAAAAAAATGCTATGGTTACAAGAAAAATATGTCAATCTGTAAAAGTCTTGTGCCAAAATGGCCTAAGAGTTTTATAGATTATGTTTTCATGATGCTGATGGTTAGACAAAGTAGACAGGGATCTCATTTCCTTGTTTTGGAGGCAAATTTGTACTCATAACATAAAATAATTATTTAATTTCAGTAATTTAATATATAAATAACTGCATTTCTGCAGTAGTTTTTCCTGCTACACTTAGAGCTGCAGAGTAATTAGAAAACCCATAAGGTAGGTCAGGGCAATTGAATAATTCTCAGTTGAGAAAACAATTTCCTGTTGACTATAGGATGGGCAATTTTTCCTTCAAGTTTCCAACTTCTTAAGGGACCTTGTCTTAAGGGACCTTGCCTATTGTGAATAAAATGAAATATCTGTCTTCAAAGCAACTCCACTGAGGCTTCAAGCAATATCAAAAACTAACCAATGCTACCCTAGATATTACACTTCTAAAAACAAGGCATGAGATGCATTGCCTTTTCTTTGATTGTTTAAAAATTAGGAACTTCTTGTGTTCAAAGACAGGAACTGAAACCATAGTGATTGCTACAGAAATGTGTCAAATTCATCTCACAAATATGAATTCAGCAAATCTTGCATGTAGGAGGTCTTTCTATTAATAATTTTTCTAATTAGAAACCCAGTGGTGCTAGTATGTTCTGGTCCAAGAATAATAATTAACCGAAGTACTGATACATGTTTTTAAAATGTAGAGGATGCTATATCATTGAGTTAATGACTGTTTATTAAGTACCTACATTTACCTACAACTGGGCTAAGAACTTCCATTTCCACAATGAATGTATTCAATATATTCTACTGATAGAATGACAGTTCTGGGAGCTATCAACAGTGGTCTCATCACTAGGCTTTACCTAAATCTTTCTTAATTTATGACTATCTGTGCTGTTCTTAAAGATCTCCTAGGGTAGAAGTGCTACAAACTCATTAGCAAATTCTATTAACAGGAAGTTGTTCTTAATAACCAATGCCATTGTGGAGCCAAAATATGTTTTGACTAATTTTATTTCCATTAAAATTATAAATAGTTAGATTATTAACGTGTTCTCATAATTAAAAGCATCTAACTTAACTATTCTCTCTGTTTATTTTTCCTCTCTTGTTTCTAATAAAGATGTGTCCCTTTGTATCTTTAACCTTAATCCATCATGTTTCAAATAACACTTTCACATTTTGGACTTTACTTCATTTTTTCCTCTCATCTATATTATTGGATCTTTCTCCTCAATGTAAATATGCACAAATTATTCCCATATAACAAATTGTTTTGTGTAATAATCACATCTGGGTGAATGAGGTCACCCCTCGATTCGTTAATTTCACTTACATTCATCCTAGCCAAGTAACTCTGCCTTTTGTTCCATTCTCACCTTTAAGTTTGGTGACCTGACAACTTTTCTTACCCATGGCCAGAAACTGTTCTTGCTAAGATCCCTAAGAACCTAACTGCAAAATCTAATTGTCACTTATCATTCTCAAATTATTTGAATATGCAAGGTATTTAACACTACTGGCCACTGCTAGCACTTTTTAAAATGCCTGTCATTTAAAGCCCTTTAATATGCTCTCTTTTGGATTTTACCATCTCTTAGATTTTATGAATACAGTCTTTCTTGGTTTAACTCTTCCCCCTTACTCCTCGCACAATGATTTGTGCTTCCTCTTCTCTCCTTAGATATTGGCATTATTCAGAATCCTAAACATTTGTCTCTTCTCTTTGTATGTGTTCTTTGTGGAACATTTAATGCAAATTCACAAATTGCACTACTACTAAGTTATAAACAATTCCAAATTCATTTCCCAACCCAGAACTTTTTTATTGTTCAAGATCTACATGCCTTCTGTACTCAGCCTCAAATAGCTGAATCTGTGAATTTTATTCTTGGTTCTAATTGATAACATGACCTTTCTACTTGTTCATATGCAAAGAAATGAGTCACCTTGTTTTCTTTTTTTCCCTTTACATTTCTACATTTAATTAGATACTGGCTTCTGCCCGATGACTTATATATTACCTCCATTAAATATTCTTCAATCTCTATTCTCAATATCATCATTTGATTCAGCATCACATCATTCACAAAAGACAAATGCTTTTATCTTCTACTAATTTCATTGTACTTGGACTTGCTCTTTCTCACATTATTACCAAAGTTGTTTTTAGAGTAATTGTTGTCAGATACAAATACTACCATATTACTTCTACATATAAATTGTCATCGGCTCTCCAGTGATCATCCCCAGGAGAGTTTAACTTTCATGTTTTGGCACCTTAAATATTATTTCTGTTTGACTTTTCAGGATTATTACCTACAATTCACAGCTGACAGTCCTCTTTCCACGCCCTCCCTCCCACACACACACCTGCACAGAGCCTATGCTTAAGCTATATCAAATTACTTTAAAGTCCTCTGTAGTAAATGTTTCCTGTACCTGTGTCACATCTCTGCCCAGCTTTGATTTCAGTTGCTGCTGTGGTAGACAGTCCCACACAAGCCCTGTCTCATTACACTACTTCAAGTACCTCAAAAGTCATGCAGCATTCTTCCAATTCTTTTTCCCCAAGCCCCAGGAACTCACTGACCCTAGCACCATCACAACTACAATGTGAGACTGCTATCCACTGCGGGCAGTCTTCAGTCAATGATGAACAGAAGTGGTGAATGAATGTTCTATTGTTCTGACTTTTAGATGGACAATTATTGGAACCTTTCCTTTTGTTTATCTGAGGATCTGACACAATTGAATCTCTGTTGCCTACATCAAGAAACTCAGAATGAAACCTTATGTTTATCTTTATTCCTTTGTGTTTTTACTATGCCTTCTTTCTTAGTCCTGTTTACTGAGTTCACTCCCAACTCCCAAGTAAACCATATGCATTCAAGACATTATCTCAGGTTTTACTTTTGAGGAACCCAAACTAAGCCTCTGCCAAACACCTTTGCACATGCCATTATCCTGTTGTAAAATTCCACGTTCACAAATGACTCACATAAAAAAGTCCCATGTCTTCCCACACTAGGGTTTGCAAGCATTCATGGATCTCTCTGGAAAATATTATTTTCAAACATTCTATAATATCACCATTTTTCATGATCATTGACAGCAACTGTTAGCTAATCATCATCTCTTCCATAATAGACCAAGAGCTCTTTGAGGACTCAAACCAGTCAATATCTATGTGTCCTAATGACTAGGATGATAAATAGTACACAGTGACACTGAATTATTCATATCGAGTGAATTATTTTTGTATTGTAATATGAAGGTGTTTGATTTAAGAAATTGAGGCACTTTTTGGATATCAATCACTAATGTAAACAAAGATCCTTTAAATTAAATTTTAAGAAAAAAGTAACACACACACACACACACACACACACACACCTTTTAAGGCTAACTTGTGTGGGACAGAAAGAGGATTTATGAAGATCCTCAAAAGTCAGAGGTTAGAGGAGGTAGTGCCATTTGGAGCCAGTGGACGGAGAAGAGGGTGGCCAAATTGAAGGCTCGAGAGACTAAAGAGTCCAAATGGATTGAACTGCCTTTTACGTAGAACAGAAATGTATTTCTAAATGCCATGGAACCCAGAATTTCAGCAAGTACTCACACATGAAATGAGATAATATAAACACAAAAGGAACAAACTATGTGCAAAGCACAAAATCAATTATACATTCAAAGAATGAAGACATTTATTGGGATTATTGAACCAGGGAAGACAGCCAGATTGTCAGGGATCAACACACATAAGAAGAACAAAACTAAGACAAGCCAAAATCTGAGTAAAATTGTTTTAAAGGATGACAGTTATTGGAGCCACTTGGAAAAAAAGAGACAGAAGTTGAGTTATTTTTAATTTCTTTCTTTTTGCAAACTGAAGGCTACTTTGACAAAGTAGTCCAACTCTACCAGCAATATCTCTCCTAATTTTTCATAGGGCATTCTTCATGGGCTTTGGAAACACATAAATTCAGATTTCTATAAATTAACATCAAAATAATGAGTATTTAAGAAGATTTGATTTGAACACAATTGTGATTATCCTTCATACTATAGGTTTTGACATCTCAAGGATATACTTGCTTCCAAATGTACAGCATGGGTGGTGTTAAGAAAGGAAGTACAGTTTTTTCAAAGTTCCAGACTTACATGGAAATATGCAAGTAAGAAAATCAATACAGTGGACATTAACGATAAGGTGCAGTCAAAGAAGTGATTTAACTGTGGGAGTGTATTACATATTGTTCATTCCATGAAAGTTAATATTGATATGCTTAATAATATATTTAATAACTTTCCCTAGTGTGACAGTTTCAGTATGCTAGAAAAGGCATACATAATATATAAATTTTAACATAAAAACCCCACCATATTTGTGTCTTTAAAAGTTAATTGCAAATCCTTACCTAAATATTAGTAGAAAAAAATCTTGCTATATATAAAAACATTTGACATCATCATCAAGTAAGAATTATATGCAAAATACAAGGTTAGTTTAACATATGAGTATAAATTAACATAAAATATCATATTATTAGTTTCCTATTGGTATGTAAGATAATATTTTAACACGGACCAGGGATTAGGATATTGACTATGTAAACTTCCAAAGTCCTTCTTGTCCCAAAAGGAGCCATCCCACATGTAAAATATATTCACCACATCCCAAAGTTCCCATCATAATCAACTCAAGTCCAAAATCTCACCTAAGATTCATCAACTCACTAGCCCCAAATTTCGTCATCTAAATTGTTTAAATGACTTGCTGATGAGGCTCAGGGCACAATTTGTCCTGAGGAAAATTTCTCTCCATCTAAGTGTCTGTGATACTAGAAAACAAGTAATCTTTTCCCAAAAAAGGCAATCGTGGGGCAGACACAGGAAACCAGTTACAGAATCTCCATTTAAAAGGGAGAAACAAAATAACAGTTTTTGAAAGGGAGAAAATAAAAAGACAAAGGAAATGACTGTCTTAAGAAAATTCTCACTCCAGCCCAGTCAACTCTATTAAGTTTAAAAGGCTGTGAACAATTTTCTGTGGCTTGCTATAAGCAGTAAGAAGAAATCAGGTCACACTCTCAACACTTTTCGTGGAAATCACCTCACCTAAACATTAAACTTCATTGCTTAACCAATTCTACCTTTTACATAACTTGAAAGACACAATTTAGTTTTCTGCCACTATATAACAATGATTCCCCTTCGTCTAGGATCCAATAACATGTTCCTTATTTTTCTTTGAGTTTTAACCAAAAGCACCTGTGACAATCATATTTCTACCAAGAGGCAATTAACGACTATTTAAGTATTCTCTATTACAATAGTTTTTTTTTTTTTTCCTACTGTATTTCTCACTTCTTCTGAGTTCTCACTAGTGGTATCTTTAATGCCATTTGTTCAAGGCACTCTAGGATTTTTTTCTATCATGTTCATCATAATTATTTCAATCTCTGTTCACTGCCAAATTTCAAAGCAATTTCAATATTTTTATGTATTTGTTAGAGCAGCACTTACTTTCAGATGTCAAAATCTGTATTAGTTTCCTATTGGTACTTAACATAACATATTCATTGGTCCCAGGAATTAGGATGGGGACCTATTTGCAGGCCATCATTTGACCTATCGCATCATATTGATGGGGTGGGGGGGCATGGTCATCTCAGTAAATAAAAAAGACATGGAAAGACACCAATACTAATTCATTATAAAAACCCCCAATAAATTAGATATGGAAAGGAATATCCTCAACCTGATAAAATGCATCTATTAACATTCCACAGCTACCATCGTACTTAATAATGAAAGCTTGGATGCTTTTTCCCTCAGACTAGAAATAGGCAAGGATGTCTGTCTCACCATTTCTATTTAACAATGTATTAAAGGTTCTAGCCAGTGAAATAAGACAATTAAAAAAAACTTAACAGCAAATGAAGATAAAAAGGAAGAAGTAAAACTGTATTTACAGATAGCATGATTCTGTTTATAGAAAATTCTAAGAATACACAAATACCCACAAAACTAAAAAACGAGTTTAGTAAGGTTGCAGAGTACAATATCATTATATAAAGTTAAATTGCATTTCAACACTCTAAGTATGAATGATCTAAAATGAAATTATAAAAATAATCTTAATAAAAATAACATAAAAATAAAATAGGAATAAATTTATCAAAAAATGTGATTTATACAGAGAAAAGGACAAAACATGGCTGAGACAAATAAAAGATCTGAATAAATGGAGAGACATTCATGATGGTAATTATCTTCTGTCTACTCCATATAAAACACTCTAGCTCCAACCTGACTGCAGCACCCTTCTGATGTGAATTGCCATTGCCTGTCCTGTGACACACATATAGATACTCTCTTTCCTTCGCTTGGATCCAACAACTCATGCTACTCTGTCATTCTACTTCAATGAGCAAAACTACCTTGATCAGCCCAACCTAATTGCTTGTGTATTGAATCATTCATTCAGGAAGAACGACAGGAAAGGAAACATGGAAGAAGAGAAGGGAAGGAGAAAGATTTACATTCTTTTAAAATTATTATTTTTTCTTCAAAATCAGCACTCTATGACTCTATATGCAGGCTAAAGAAGTGTAATAATCTTGTATCATATCAAGCTGGAATGTCGTATTTAATCTCAAATGTCAGAGTTAAAAAAATGTGAAGACAAGGAAAATAAGGTGGATAATAGTAGTGCAATTATTTAGCCCGGAAATGTATTCAGTAAAGACATGAACTATCTTCAAATATTTGAAAGAATGTCATGTGGAAAAGGGGAAGGCATAATCTTTTTATGTGTTTAAGAAAGGAAAAATAGTTTCAACAGAAAACCTTAGAATGGCATATGAATTGTTTTCCATTAAGATTTTCTTTCCTGCAGACCTGGTTTAGAGGCCATATCATCATTTTCTATGTTAAGTACCCTTTGTTCTCAAGTGGCATGTTGTATGTTTCATTTAACTTTAGTGCTATGGCTTATATGCTAACAATATATAAACTGAAACATTCTAGAGTAAACGTAAAATATTTGAAATTACTAGAGGGAGTAACTTCTTTTGAAGTTGTCAGATGCTCTGCTGATAGCCATGAGCGGCTCCCAAAACAGTGTTTTCTACAGTAAACAAAGTCATGGGTTTAATGTCACAAAGTGGTATCAGGCTGTAATTTAG
The DNA here is from genome assembly GCA_963574415.1 of Tarsius wallacei. NCBI lineage: Eukaryota > Metazoa > Chordata > Mammalia > Primates > Tarsiidae > Tarsius > Tarsius wallacei. Next base: position 17,427 of record CAUYQG010173672.1, read on the forward strand.
ATGACATATTTGCATGCCTCATCCATGTTGGTCATACAGACAATTTCAAATCAGTTCCTTGCTAATAGGAATAGGGGAGTAGAGAGATGACAAACTCAAGCCACAAGGCTTACATCTTCTGGACAAATGAAAATACGTGCTTCGTTAGAAAAAATCCCAAATGCTATAAAAAACAAAACAAAACAAAACAAAAAACCTTTTCAATGTTGCAGCCTTAAAAGTGTATTTAAAATAAATAAAAATGTCAAGCACCTGCATTTTCATTCATTAACTTTCAGGATAAATCAATAATAAAGGCAAGTAATATGATGCAGAATAAATGAACTCAATTTAGTAAGCCAGTCATAATTGAGAAGGCTACATGTGCCTTATACACGAACATGTCCAGTCTTTATATTAAAACATATCTTATTCTTGGAGCCAAGCCTTACTTTTACATTATAACATAGTTTGAATAAATATTAAATAGCAGCCAACTACGCTTATATAAATCAGACAGACCTTATAAGTTTTCACCATATGTACTGAGAAAGAAGCAGGTTTACCAATTTATTCTGGCAAAGGTTAGTGCTTGAACTCTTTGAGAGGAAGCAAGCAATATTAAAGACACTGTTTGACAAGCCACACTAATATTTGAGTCATTAAATGAGGATTTTTTTTCTTGAGGTTCATAATTTAAATGAGTCGGCAACCTGATTAGGTAGCATTAAAAATGAGCTTTTAGCTGCTAATAAGCTTCCCCTTGGTTACACAGCCTGTTGTTTTTCTGAGGCAAAGAGAAGAGAGAGCTGCATGAGCCACTGTTTGCAGTGTATGAATAAGATGACAAATGGGAACAGGGCGTGGATGTTGATGAAGAAGGTTTGATTAGCAATTGGCAGCATGAAAACTTCTGAATTATTTTGCAAATTTAAAGAAAGGTTACACATGCAGTTGGTGAGCAGAATTATAGACACGAAAATAGAACTATCTGAAGAAGCAGACATTTTGTTTTCATGCATGTGATTTGGGTATTTTTGCATCTCTTTATCTTTAATCAAAACTCCAGGCTAGGATCTTGATACAAAGCAAAGGAAATTGACTTGCATGATGCCTGGCCATCAAGCAAATGTCACCAGCGTTTCTCCAGGCCACATCAGTCTGGGATAACAGTGGAGTGGTAATAAGTAACAGAATGTAGATGATAAGTGAAAAGCTTCACCAGACTGTGAGACACATGAGGTCACATTTACGTTAATCCTTCAAATCTCTGCACTGAAGCCTCCACCTGTTTGACTAGCATAGGGAATTCCAGGCTATTCCAAGTGTTCTTCTTCCCTCAAATATTTGCAACATCCCAAACAGCCACAAATGACAGAGACAATTAAAATTGCCTAAAACAACGGGAAAACAATTCTCGAATAACAAGAAGGCCAGAGATAGTGTAGTTTTATCTCCTGCTCACTAGCATCATCAGGCATCCAGGTTCTTTTCAGCGCTCACCCTGCCATGAACAGAGGATCACCATGGTGTATTGGTTTCCTAAAACTGCTGTAACAAAGTACCACAAGTTGGGTAGCTTTAAAATAAAAGTGTTTTCTCTCATGTTTTGGAGGCTAATGAATTAAAATAAAGTCACTGACAGGGTCATGCATCCTCCTTTTCTTTTTCTAACTTCTGATATCAGACATTGGATGAGGTCTTGCCTTCGTTTTTATGTGATTACAACTGCAAAGATCTTGTTTCCAGATCAGGTCACATACACAGGTTCTGGTGGATGTGAATTTGGTCAAGAGAATGCCATTCAACTCAGCACACTTGTTCTTTCACTACGTCTCTGATATTCGCATAATGGCTGTGGCTACAGATGTCAGTTCCTCAATACAATTAGATTCAGAGTCACAAAAAGAATTGTGCTTGTTTTCAGAATGAATAAGCCCATTCCTACAAGTTTCACCCATTTCTTCGGGTTTTATTGGTGAGAAATGGCTCTTTAATTAATTAGCCTGGAAACACACACACACACACACACACACACACACACACACACTACTCAGTTCTGAACAGAATTAGTGTTCCTCAGCAGAGAAAACTTGTGTAACAAAGGAAGAGTTTGAAAATGGCTGACTTGGCAATAAAAAGAGTTTGCCATATTTAGGCTTCTTTACATGCACGAGAGACTCATTCCTGGTAATTCTTGTCACAAAAAGGCAATAAATCAGCTGTATAGTTCAAATTTAGACTGTATAATACCAATTCTTTAATAGTTCCATGAAATTGTCAATTCATCTGTGATCCTCACATGGTTATATCAATTATTTCAAGCAATGGAAACATGAAAGAGTAGTTCTTAAAACAGCCAAGGATTTGGATGTAACTGCTTCCACCTTTGCTTTTGAAGAAACACAAAGAAACAAAGGACTGGCAGTGTTGCTTTTGCTCTATAAATACTTCACAGTCTGAGTCTGACCAGTCCCAGTTAACCACTCCCATAAGCCTTAGTTTTGCTCCCCATATTCACAGAAAGTATGGCGTTATGTAATAAATTGTGTA
>CAUYQG010173673.1:0-14948 GCA_963574415.1 Tarsius wallacei
TAGTGCGGGCTACTCGATTGGCTGTTGTGTATGGATCCCCGGCGCCCAGCAGGCCTTGGCTGGGGGGGGCGTGCGCGGCCACTGCACTCCATGCTGGGCGACACAGTGAGACGCCAACACTAAAAAAAAAAAAAAAAAAAAAAAAAAAGAGCTCTAAGCTCAAATTTTTCACATGGAGTACAAAAGGGCTTCATTGCCTGAGACGCAGCAGCATATAAAGGATAAAGATTCCTGGTTCTAAGTAAGAGCTGAGATTAAGTACACAGTCGTACCAAGCTAGATATGTCTGAATTATAGACATATAGCCTAACCTGTATCATTTAATCTACAGTGCTCTTTCTCTGGGAAAACAAAGACCAGGACATGGGTTGGAGAAAGATTGGTATTTGGGCAGTCATTATTCTCTCAGATGGGCTCAGCTACCAGTAGCTCTGGTTCTTCAGAGTTATTCTTACCTCACCCATTTAACTTCCTCAAGTGTCACAATTTAACTAAAGCCAGGGTGATGTGCCGCACTGGGGTTCCTAGTGCCGACACCACAGGTTTTAGTTTGGAATGACTTGGGGGCAGCCCTCTCATTGATAGAGGGGTTCACAAGATCTGTCTTGAAACTTTGTTTTTATTAAAAGCATGTTTTTTCCTTCAACTGTATGGGTTTCAAGGATGAGTTTGGAGGGGGCTGTGAAGACTTAAGGGGATCTGTGACCCTCTTATCGCTGGGCCTCTGATCCGAGGGGAGCCAACATGATCATCATTGGAGTGGGAGGTTCCATGAAATATGAATGTACCTTATACAAAAATAGCCAGGATATTTTCTTCCTTTAGTGTATCCATTCCCATGCATGAAATGAAAGAAGAAAAGACATATCAGAGTGAAAATCAAGAAATAAAGTAAGAAGAAAAAGGGAAAAAGAGGGTAGGGCTGGAAACTGGTGGAGGTAAGAATTATGGAGGCTGAGGTAAGGGCTCAGACCTTCTGCATTTGTGAAGGGTTTATAGAAACAGAATACAGAGAGCGTCTCACCGATATTCCCACCATCATGTTTGTAGTTTTTAAAAATTAGTAAATATGACCCATTCTTTAAACTCCTACCCTGAAATAATCTCCTCACTTTCTTAGTTCAAATTCTCTTTCTGTGCTTACAATACAACTATAAAATGCAAAATGCAAAAAGAAGGGAATACTTTCTGTGTTGCATCCTGGAAGAAGAGGTGTGCATTTAACTTTAAGCAAGGTCAAATTTTATCTTTGATCCACCAAGAAGAAACCATTGTAAATGTATTTTAAAAATTGAGTGTCTGCAGGTAGTTCTCTTTTGTTAACGTATGTCAGTCCCTTTTCTGTAAATATGAAACATATTTTTTTTTTCTTCAAGGCTTTTAAACTTATTGGAAGAGCTCAGAATGGCTTAAAGTGCTTAGAAAATGGCATTTTGATGATAAGTGTAAATGAACTCAAACTACTTAGCTAAATTTTTCTTTAAATTATCTATAATTCAAAAAAGTTAAGTAAAAATACATTTGCAAAGGTACTTCAAAGTTCAATGAATCGTGGCTGTTTTGAAATTCAGCTGAAGTTGGTTAATGCATTCAGATATGTCCATTTGCACCCAACTGGTGAGCTGCACCTGGATCTCAACCAGATCTTTCATCTTCGGAGTCCAAAGTAACTTTCATGTGTAAATTCATTAAGTATCACTCCAGTGTCCTTCACTATTTTTTTAAATGTTGGAGAGAGGAGGACTGACATACTATGACTAGGTCTACTTGATACAGAGCATCCTGAGTTTGAAACAACTAAAAAAAATTCTAGAGGCATGTCACAGGACTGTGTCCAAGAACACCTGTAGAAGAAAAGCAGAAACACTTAGTATAACTAATGCAATCACATCTTCATGACATTACCTACTTAATAGTGGCACAAAATAATAATCATTACCCTTAGTCTACAAATGAAGAATTTGAGGTTACAGAGATGATGTAACCTGCCTAAAGTCAGAGTGTTGGGAAGTGATGAAGGCAAGGTTAAGCATGAGTCATTTCTGTATACCTAATAACCACGCTGAATTATGGCCATCATTGCAGTATCTACAGAGAAGGTATTAAAAGCTGAACTTCTGTACCTTCTGTTTCTTCTTTAAAATGGGCTTGTCTCCATGGCATCCTACGTTTACTCTCAATGTTCTTTTCTTGCAACCAGAGACCAGGAGTCTGTCCTACTTCTGTGATTGAAACTAGAACCCAGGCTAGAATTTAACGTCATCACATTTTAATGTGTATTTAATAGGAGGTGAAGAAATTCATTGCTAATTAAGAAATTTTCTGTGCTGGAAAATCAGTGAAGGAGGAATTTAAAGGAAAAGATTTTCTTGCTTCTTTTAAATCACTGTATTTCCAACTTGTATTGAATGAGCCCTTAACATGGAAATTTCTTAATAACAGCTTTACAGAAATAGCATTTTAATTTCGAATGATTTTGTTACTTGGTACCACAATTAAACTGAATATTTTAAACTCAGATGTGATGATGTGGGTCATATTGATAATTTTTAAAGATTATATAATTGACACATCCATATTATTTCAGAAATCTCTGGTCACCTATGACCTGGTATTGATCCAAACATAAGTAAAAAGTCTTAAAATATGTTATCATAGTTTAGACTAATTATCCCTATGTCTAATGCCAACCTTAGATAATCAAGGGATATTTGTTCATATTGAATCATGATAAGCATATTCAGTACAGTTGATGAAAAATTTATATTACTTTTTAATTAGCATATACAAATATTTTAGGCCTCTACAAAATATTTTAGTTATTCTACAGTAATGAATATATCTATATTGCTTAGTGTCTTTAAAAAGCTTCTTTGTGAATTTCAGTTCGAACAGGAGAATTTGGACTAAGTAATCTTTTAAATCCTTTTAAATTATTAAATATATATATATATATTTTTTTTCTTTTCAGCATGTTTGAGTTCCTTGTAGATTCTAGATGTTAGGCCTTTGTCAGACATGGAGTTGGCAAATATTTTTTCCCAGTCTGTGGGCCATCTCACTGCTCTCTTGATGGTTTATTTGGCTTCGCAGAAGCCTGCCAGTTTGATGAGGTCTCACTTGTCTATCTTATCTCTTATGGCCTGGGAACTTCGGGTTTTGATCAGGGATTGGTTGCCAGTTCCAACTTCTATAAGGGTATCTCCTGCATTTTCTAAGGTTCTTATAGTTTGAGGTTTTACATTTAGGTCTCTGATCCATTTAGAGTTAATTTTTGTGTATGGGGATAGGTAGGTGTCTTGTTTCAATCTTCTGCATGTGGTCAGCCAGTGTTCTCAGCACCAATTTACTGAATAGGTTCCCCTCTGCTCAGTGGTTGGTGGTGGGGGCTTTGTAGAAGATGAGTTGGTTGAGAAATTGAGGTTTTGCTTCTGGAATCTCAATCCTATTCCATTGGTCTATATGTCTGTTCTTACAAGATATGAATAGACAGTTCTCAAAAGAAGACATATGAGCAACCAACACATACATGGAAATATGTTCAGCCTCACTAGTCATCAAGGAGATGCAAATTAAAACTACACTGATATACCACCTAACACCAGTCAAAATGCCCATCATCAATAACTCAAAAAATAACAGATGCTGGAGAGGATGTGTCAAAAAGGGAACACTTCTACACTGTTGGTGGGAGTATAAACTAGTTCATCCTCTGTGGAAATCAGTGTGGCAATTCCTACAAGTTCTAAAAATCAACCTTCCATATGACCTCACAATCTACCTACTGGAAATATACCCAGAAGAATTCAAATCACTCTATAAAAATGATACCTGCACATATATGTTTATCGCAGTATTGTTCACAATAGCAAGAACATGGAACCAACCGTGCTGCCCATCAAAAGAGGACTGAATTTTAAAAATGTGGTACATATACACAATGGAATATCACATAGCCATAAAGAAGAATAAAATCATGAACTTCATAGCAACCTGGATGGAATTAGAGTCTATAATACTGAGTGATCTTTCACAGAAACAAAGAAAAGAGTATCACATGTTCTCGCTCATAAGTGAACCTTGAACAGCTACCATAATACTATAAGAAAAGGATTGACAATAGTGGAAAACTGTGTTGGGGGGGAGAGGGGCAGGAGGTGAGATTGACAGTAGTCAAAATCTTCCTGGGGAAGGGGAACACACCTCATCAACAAGGTATACCTAACCCTGAATTGTACCCCATAATTTTAAAATAAAAAAATTTAAAAGTTAATAAAATAAAATAAATATATTTGAGTTTCCTTATAAAGATTGCTTACTAATGGAAAATCTCATTTATTTATTCAACAAGTATACTGCGTACTTGGTACCTGCTCTATATACCATGCATTGTTCCAGGTAATTAGCTGTTCAGTGGAGAATCAGCGGTGAAAGATGGCACAGAAGTAATGGAGGCAAGAAAAGTTCAGTCAGGAGGTAATGGCAGTTTAGACCAAAAGATTATCCCTATATGCAATATAAACATAATTTATCTGTATATACATTTATATGTTTATGTATATATACGTGAAAATTTGTAAAATTTACAGGTATATATTAAAGAGAGACTTAGGAGCATACTAGTGGATTAGAAATATAATGAAAAAGAAAAAAAAAGACTTAAAAATGCTGCCAAGACCATTTCTTGGCATGCTCAAACAGAAAGATCAATTTGCCACTTACCTAAATGGCAGATAACTTAAAAATAAACCAGTTTGTGGGAAGTGAAAGAAGCTTGGTTTTGGATAAATAGCAATTGGGAGTACTCTCACAAATTTATAATGAGAGCATAAATTGTTGCTACGTTGAAAAACTGTCTAGGTTAATCTACGGAAACAACTTATACACATACCCAAGAATTCTACTCTGAGATAAATGCCAAAGAGAGGCATGGACAAATTTCCTCCAAAAAAGTTACAAGACATTTAAAAGCAGCACTATTTATAGCACTGAAAAACTAAAAATGGACAAAATAATAAACAGTAGTAAATTATAACTATTTATGCAATATAATATTTTACAGCATCATAACCATTTGAAACATCATGAATGCATACTGCAAATAATATTAAGGCAAAACAACACAAAATAATACCCATTGCATGATTCCATTTAATAAAATTTTAAAACAAGCAAAATCTGCAGTATAAAAAAATTGTTAACTTGGAGGTGGTATTTATTGGAAAAGAACATAATAAGGTGGTCACTGCATTGCTGACAAATAGTTGTCTTTTTAGAAATTAATTGAACTGTAAAATCCTACTTAATATACTTTTAATCAAATATGAAATGTAACATTATTTTTCTGGTACATAATAACTTTTAAATGGAGATGCTGAAGAGCCAGTAGAGTAGATGGACTTAGAGTTTTAGGGGAGATCTGAGCTGGGTATAAAATGGCGAACCCTCAAGGTATATGAAATATAAAGTCTGTGTGAAATCCCCAGGAGGATATGTAGATAGTGGGAAAAAAGGTGTAAGGATGAATCTTGTGTACACCAAAACTAGTTTAGGGACATCAGATGTAACCTATAAGTGACCCTGAGCAAGGGTGATCACTGTGACAAGATGATAGCTAAGTTGGTAGAGTTCAAAAGTCAAGCCAAAAAATGTGAAAAGTAACTGGTTGTTCAAATGATGCAGATGGGTAAATCAATATGACTTCATAAAGAAAGAAAGAAATATTTACTTAAAAGAAATTATAGTGACATGCTCATCATTAACAATACTATATAGTGTACTTAAAATTTTGCAAAGTAGATGATGTTATCAACATCATCATCATCATCATCGTCATCATTATTATAGAGTGCGTGGGAGCCAGGCACAGAGATTCATGCCTATAATCCCAGCATTTTGGGAGGCTGAGGCAAGCAGATTGCTTGAGCCAAGGAGTTTGAGACCAGCTTGGCCAACAGAGTACAAAACAGACAAACAAACAAACCATGGCTAGGTGTGGTGGCATGTGCCTGTAGTACTACTCAGTATGCTGAGGTAGAAAGATAACCTGAATCCAGATGGTTGAGGCTGCAGTGAGCTGTATTTTGGTGATAGTGCCACTGCATTCCAGTCTAGGTAACAGAGTGAGACACCAACTCAAATAAATACAAAAATAAATGAAGTGGATAGAAGACTTTTGGAGGTTAAGGGTATGTTTATGACATAGATTGTGATGATGGTTTCATGAGTATATATTTATCTCCAGAATCATCTAGGTATATACATTAAATATGTCTAGTTTTTTGCATATCAAACATACTTCAATAAAATATTTTTTTTAAAAAGGAACTCTGTTATCACATTTAGCTAGATTACAGTCAAAACTCAGACATAAAAACCTCTTTGTTTCTGATGTACTTTTAAAAATTGCCTTTCATCCTCAGAATCTTTTTTGAAAAATAAAGTTTATATTTTCTTGAAAGCAAACACACACAGAGAAAGAGAGACAGAGAGAGAGAGAGAGAGAGAAGAAATAGGGAAGATTAAACAGAAAAGGTCTTAGGAAAAATTAACTAGTCCATAAATAAAGGACTCATCCTTGAATAGACTCAGGGAGGGTTCATACACAGCAATGAGAACAAAGACAGAATGTTTATTGAGTGGCACATGAAGGATGGTCAAAGGGAACATTCTTTTATGATGGTTAATAGTGTCTCTGTGAAATAAGGAAGATCTTTCCCTAAAAGTGAACAGAAGGGAATAAAGGCTTAAAGGATCAACTTCCTGTTTAGAAGAGATGCTAATGAGAATTTGTTTTATTATCATAAATGGGATGATAAGAAATATTAATCTGACAAAGATTTACCAGGTCGTGAATGAAGGTAATTTATTTCATGGCCCAGGTTCCTTCTATTGTTCTTTTTCTCCCCTTTTTAAAATCTAAAATTATAATAATATATACATAATTGAAACAAACATGAAAAAAGAAAGGACCACCAAGAAAATACCAAGTTTTGGGTAAATTTTTCATCTACAGGAGAGTATCAAATAAGAGAGCAGATGTTTTCCAGTTTCAGGAAATTAAAAATAGTGTGATATGTGTTTAGTGATTTTTATCTGCATGTGTTTTCACACTGCCAATTTTAATTGTTTGTTTCTTTGACTGTAAAGATATAAGAGCTAATGAGTTCTTCATTGTTCACTAATTGTGTACTTAAGAGAACTCTCAGGCAGCAATTGTAAATTGCTGCTTTACTTCAATGTTTGTGTATTTCAGTGCAAATAATCACAGATACATCTGTTCTCACATAAAGCAAACTGCTTCTGAAATGGAAATAAACAGATGCAGTGATCATTAAAAATCATCATGGTGAATTTGGCTGATTAGAATTTGGTGGCTTTTACTTTTAATATAAGGTATCTTTAAAACTCGTATCAATATATCTATATATTTACATTCATATAGTGAAGGCAGAAATATGAAAAGTTGTACTGCCTACATGGAGAACTCAAACCACTTTATCCAAAGGAGGATTGGAAAATTAAAAATATTTAAAAATAATTTCAAAGGAGTAGTATCAGCACAATGATGTTATAGGCAGCCTCCAATGCCCATGCTTCCACAGAAACAAGTAAAAAAACAAGAAAAGTGGACAGAATCAATGTCAGAACTCTGGAGAATAGCCAAAAGTTCACTGCAGCCAAACACTGAATCAAGAAAATGCAATTTTAAAGCATCGGGAAAGCTTTGCTGCATTTTTACTTCTACTTGCACCACTCACTTTTAATAGTGAGTAGAACATTTAAAGTGAGAATCTGTTTAAAAAACAGAGAACTTAAACAATGCTATGAACCTACAAATACTTCATAAATAATATAAACCTATAAACAATACTATAAATTAAACCTAATAGGCACAAGCAGAGCTACTCATAAACAGAATAGAAATTCTAATCAAGTGTATAGGAAACGTTCTCTATGATAGACCAGTTATTAGGCCATAAAATAAGTTTACATATATAGCACCTCTCTTAGCCACAATGGAATAAACCTAGAAATAAATAACAAGGGAAACTAGAAAATTCACAAAAATGTGGAATTAAAACAACAAAATCTTAATAATACAATAGATCAAATAATTTTAAAAAGTATAAAATATTTATAGATAAATTAAAATAAAAGGATGCAATGAAGGCAATATTCAGAGGAAAACTTGTGGCAGTAACTACCTATATTAAAAAAAAGGAACAGTTCCAATTAATAACCTAACTTTAAACTTCAAGAAACTAAAAAGAAGCACAAACTAATCCCAAAGTTAGCAAAAGACATAGAATAATAAAGATTACAGTGAAAATAAATAAAATCGAGAGCAGAAAAACAATAAAAACAATCAATAAATTAAAAGTTGGTTTTTTAAAAATATCAACAAAACTGACAAATCTTTAGCTAGAAGTGACAGAGAAAAAGCTAGAAAGGATACAAATAACTAAACTCAGGACTGAAAGTAGGAACCTTGCTATTGATTTTACAAAAATAAAAACATTATAAAAAATTCTACAAAAAATGATATGCCAGCAAATCACATAACCTTTCTGAAATGGAAAAATATTCCAAGAATCACAAAGTTACAAAAACTGACTCAAGAAGTCATACAACACTTGATAAACATAGAAGAATTAAAAACATTAAATCAAAAATAAAATGATAATAATAGCAATAAAAACAACAATAAACCCACCTCAGAAAAGAAAAGTCTAAGACCAGATATTTTCACTGGTGAATTCCACAAAATATTTTAAGAAGAACTGACACCACTTTTTTTTCCTCAAAATCTTCATATAGAAGAGGAAAGAACACTTCTTAATGTATTATTTGAAGTCAGCATTACCCTGATACAAAAGTCAGATAAAGACATCATAAGAAAATGTAATCATAGGTGCAAAAATCTTCAACAACAGTACCAAACCAAATACAACAGCATATTTAAAAAATGCACATATATATCCCCCCAAATTGAAAATAAGCACCCAAAAAAAGTACATGAACATGCTTGTTCAGAACAGCACTCTTCAACAGCCAAGATGTAGAAGAAGCCCAAATGTCCATCGATGAATAAATTGAAAAAATTGATGAATACACATCAAATGGAATATTATTCAGAAATAAAAATGTAGGACTGGTATGTTCTAAAACGTGGATATACTTCCAAAATATTACAGGTGAAATATAGAAGCTATCTTAGGTGGTTCAATATAGAAATATTTATTATTATAATTAGGCTACATTTAGCAAAGGAAAAAAATGATCATCTCAATAGATACAGAAATAGCAGTTGACAAAACCTAACACCCTTTCGTGATAAAACCCCACTAAGCCTACTAAGAACAGAAAGAATAATTTTAAAAAATAGAATTTATTTATAAAAATACCCACTGCTAACATCATACTTACTGGTGAACGGCTGAAATATTTTCTCCAAGATGAGGAACAAAACAAGGATGCTTACTTTTGGACCTTATATTCATCACTGTACTGGAAATTTTAACCAAAGCAGATATGTGTAAAGAAAAAATAAAAGAGGTCCAAATTGAAAAGGAAGAAGTAAAATTATTTCTATTAATAAATGATGTGTTACTGCATATAGAAATTTAAAATAATTCACAGAAAAAGCTATCAATGCCAATAACAATGTCAGCAAAGTTGCAGGGTACAAATTCAACAAGCAAAAATCAGTTGTGTATCTATACAACATAATTAAAAATCTAAAAAGAAAATAAAAAAGCAATTCCATTTACAATAGCATTTAATAAAATAAAAAATATCTAAGAATAAAATTAACTACAGAGATAAAAGTCTTTCCCACTGATAACTATAAAACATTTCTGAAGAAAATTAAAGAATACCTAAATAAGCAAAATTGCATCCTTTCTTTGTGAATTGGGAGATTTAATGGCATTAAGAAATTAGTACTACCCAAAGCTATGCAGTTATTTAATGGAATCTCTACCAAAATCTGAACAGTTCTTTTTGAAAATATGCAAAAACTGGCTTGCAAATTAATATGAAATTGCAAGAGACCCCAAATGTTCCAAACAATCTTATGAAAAAGTAACAATGTCAGAGGGGTCAGATTTTATAATTTTAAAACTTAATACTAAGCTACAGTAATCAAAACACTGTGGTACTGATATAAGGACAGACATATACACCAATGAAACAAAACTGTTAGCCCAGAAACCCAGCCATTTATAGCCAACTGGTTTTTAGCAAAGATACAAGATCATTTGATCATCCCTCTTCCCCCAAAAATGTTTCATTAACAATGTACTTTGACAATTGAATATACCTACATGCAAAAGGATGAATCTGGACCCTTGCCTTACATCTCATACAAAAAAAAAAAAAAATACTCAAATGCTCAAATGGATCAACAACTTAAAAACTTGAACTAAAATACTTTTAGAAGAAAATATGGCATAAGTCTTATTGAGCCTGGATTTAACAAATAATTCTTAAATATGCCACTAAAAACATCAACAACAATAAATAGATAAATAAAACTTCATCAAAATTAAAAACTTTTGTATGTCCAAGGTAATTATTGAGAAAGCGAAAAGACATCTATAGAAGAGTGGAAGACATTTGCAGATCGTATCTCTAACAACTCAGGGACAAAAGACAACTCAAAAAACGTCAAAGGACTTGAATAGACCTTCTCTAAAGAAGATATGGGATTTGCAGACACATGCTAACAGACACATGAAACAATGGTCAACATAATTAGTTATTGGGAAATGAAATTACAAGTCAAAACCACAATAAGATACCATTTCACACTACTAGGATAGCTACTTTTTATTTTTTTTTAATGAAAATAATCAGTGTGGGAGAGGATGTGGAGAAATTAGAACCATTATACAGTGCTAGTGGGAATGCAAAATGGTTCAGCTGCTGTGGAAAACAGGTTGGCAATCCTTCAAAAATTGAAACAAAAAATTATTCTATGATGCTTCAATTGCACTCCTAGGTATATATCCCCCCAAATTGAACACAGGCACTCAGACAAATACATGCACATGCTCGTTTAGAATCGCACTCTCAACGATAGCCAAAAAGTGAAAAAAAGCCTAAATGTTCATCAATGAATGAACACATAAATTAACTGATACATAAACAATAACTGGAGTATTTTTCAGCAATAAAAATGAATGACTTGCATGTATTACAATATGGACGGACCTCCAAAACACTATTTTATGTAAAAGAGCCAGATACAATATTGTATAATTCCATCTGTATGAAGTATTCAGAGGAGGCAAATTAAGACAGACTACAGACCGGTGCTTGCCATTGACTGAGAGAAGGGAGGGTGGAAAAAAATTGCTAACTTAGAATAAAAAAGTTTCACCTAGAGTAAAACTTAGAGGTTTTACTTTGAAGCAATGGAAACAACTTGCAATTAAATAGAGCTGGCAGTTATACAACATTGAGAATATCCTAAGTGATATTATTAAAGTGTTCACTTTAAAAGGGTTTTAATTTTATGTCATGTGAATTTTGCCCCATAATTACGTTAAAATTTCAAAAATAACTATTTAAACATATGACAATATGTTTATAAATTTGGGGTTATTAAAATAGTCTGAAAACCAAGACTTGACTCAAATACTTGTTATAAATAATAGCAGAAATATAGTTGGCATTCACAGCCAGGTTTAATATATTTACTTGAAAATATGAATTGCACTTTATCGTTTTCCTTTATCCAAGGGCACATGGCCTTTAGATGCCCTATTTAAGTTTATTAAACAGATATTTATTGAATACCCCAACTAAGAGCCAGTTTTATTCTTCTTGGTGAGTATATGGAAGTGAATGAAACAGAAAAAAAAATTTGCTGTCCTGGAGAGCACATTCCAAATGGAGGAGAAAGACAAAATAATGAGCAAGATAATGAAATAAAATCTGTAGGCCATTGGGTAACAATGAGTTCTAAGATCAAACTTGAAGGTGAAATTGAAGATAAAAACTGAGGCTGAGAGGTTGGGTAGTAGAGTGGTATTGAGAACTTAGAGCGGAGCGAGAGGAAATTTTGGATTGAGTGGCCAGAAAAGTTCTCACTAAGTAGATAGTGTGCTTGAATAAATACTTGAAGAACGTGAGACGCTGTACATTATAGATTGCTTACAGATTTAGAGCAGGGATCTGGAGTCGAATTGCCAGGCCAGGTCTTCCATTCGTTGTCAATTCATTTTACACGTCAGTGCATCCGTTTTCTAGTTGTTGTGATGATGAAAGAAATTAATGTGGAGTTCCCAAAGTGGAAGCTATGTATGTGTTATTATCATTAACACTGGAACACACAAGCATGTGGAGGCTTTACGATAGTACTGATGTGATAAAAACATCTCCGTGAAGAATGAGGAAAAGCTATTTCCACTTAAAATATTATATTTTCCAAGATAGTACAAAAATATTTTTTACAACACTGATAGTCTAATTCTTTAAGCAAGTACTCATTTTAGAACCTTTAATAATGAGATAAAAGGAAAATATATTGATATTTTGGGTTAAACCATGAAAATGTTATATAGTTTTTTACATTGATAACTTATACATTACAACTTTCAGATGTTAATTGTTAATAAAAATATTAGATTAACTGAAAGTAGTATAGCTGTTATTGTCACTCAATAGGTTCACAGTGATAGAAACAAACCCCTGTGTTTTGTTATGTATTTTGGACTGCAATATAAATTTGCATCTTTGTCAACTGAGGTGTCATTTCAGGTTTAGGGTATGTTTTAGTCTGTGAACTCTGGTTTCTACCATCTAAATTGTTATTTTTCTGAAATGTGAAGTAATATATAACAAGAGCAACAAGACATCCTATAAAACACACATAGTGAATAGGGAGATTATGAGTATTTTGTGCTCTCTTTTTCTATTTTTAAAACTTTTCATGGTGAGCTTCTATTTATTTTATATTCAGAAATAAACATGTTTTCAAATAAATCAACAGAAAACATATAACTAAAAGTAGGAAGCAATTTGCAACATAGTATAGAGTGATGAAGTTAGAAAAATCTTTATGTATCTATATTGTTTTAATAAATTAAAATGTCATTAATGACATAATGATTGTACTTTTTATCCTTAAGGTACTATATAGGAAATTATTTGCGAAAAGGAATGATCACCTACAATCAGAGTATGGATTTTTGTACTAACTTCTCATAGATGCCATGCAAAGATTTACTCTGGGCTGTACATTTACCTTTGATACACTGAGTGACAATTACGGAACGTATGAGAGAAGCTCTAAATTACGTAAAATGTTTGCCACAAAATATGTGGCCTTGAACAAGTAACTTCTCTGTATGTTTCAATTTTATCATCTATAAAATATAATGTCTTAGATTATCTCTTTTATTACGTAGCCAATTTAGTTCAATAGAGGTTCTTCACGTTTATCAAGTATAATCTCAAACTAAAGTCCATTTAACAATCTACCCTGCTTGTGCACACATCCATTAGAAATCAAGTGAATAAAATGTGTAAAGAATATTTATAGCGGTCAAGAACATGTACACATCATCCTCTGTGCAAACTTAGCTACATTTATTTAGGTTTGCAGAATTAAGATGACTACAAATGGCTCAGAATAGAAAGGCAGTACAGCCACCAATGAGTTACTAAGTGACACATCAACCCAAACCAGGAAAATCAAGTGTAATTCTTCTTTTCCATTCAGTGTATTTGCATATAGTACAATTTATATAGGGAGAAACAAAGGCATTCTTTCACTCCAAACAAGTCCCTATTGCTTCTTCGACAGGTTATTGTAGGTACTGATGATTATGCACAATCGTGTGCTTTTACACTTGTGATATTTTTGTCTTTTTTAGAATGTGCACTCTAAATCAAAGTATACTTTGGCTAGTACTACGAAACTTCCATTTCTCAGTTTATAGGTAGCTGACATTTATTTTTATGAAAGAAGTAGTATTGTCCTGTTTAAACAGAAGAATGTGCAGGTGCTTCTGAGTTTGTATTTCAGCCGGTGTTTCAGGTTCACCCTTCCACATCTGGAAAGCCAAGGTTAGCGATGACATGGGGCACCTTTTGTAGTGGCTGTTCTCGAGAGCAGCCTGTCCCCTGCCTGATCTAGCTATAAGTTGTAAGTGAGACAAGAAAGGTAGTTATCTTTTCCCTTTTCTCATAAGACCTCTGAGGTTATGTGAAGTCATTTTTGTGAAGAATAAACAGTAGGAGGAGGAAAAGGGGAATAAAGTAGTTAAAGATAGGAAGAACAAAAAAAAAATAGAAAAAAAGAGAGGGAATAAAAGGGATAAGTGAGAAAATCAGGAAGAGCAGAAGAAATGTTAAAAGAAGTGAGTAAAAAAGAAATTATAGAGAGGAAGTGAAAAACGAAAGTGGTAACATACAGAGGGACCCCCAAAACACTGGAATGATCTTGTGGAGGGCTGACCCCTTGTAGAACAGACTTCCCCCACTAGGTCATTGTTCTAGGAACCCATCAACATCAGTGTACCAGCTACTGTTGCTGTGAGAGGCTGCATTCAGTTTCAGGGAATTTTTTTTTGGAGATTCTTTCGGTGCATTTGCCCATTTCGTGATGAGTGATTTACCAGCGCACCTGCTCACACAGCCCTGACTGTTCGGCAATTTTTGACCCCAAATGGCATGGCCCCCATGCCCCACACTCCCTGTTCACCCAATCTTTCCTTGAGCAATGATTTTTGCTTCCTCAGATTAAAAAAAGTCCTCAAAGGGAAACATTTTGCCGATGTGGAAGGGGTGAAGCAAAAAATGGCAGAAGTATTTTTAGTACTTCTTTAGGTATCAGAATCACACGCACAAAAACTGTTTCAAGTAGTGGGGAAAACATCTCAATAGATCTATTGCATCAAATGGAGAGGACTTTGAAGGTGACTGAAATTTAAACA
>CAUYQG010173674.1:0-21619 GCA_963574415.1 Tarsius wallacei
GCCTTTGGGAGGCTGAGGTGAGTGGATTGCCTGAGCCCGCGGGTTCGAGACCCGCCTGGGCAGGCGAGACCTCATCTCTACAATAAATCAAAAAATTAGCCGGGCATGGTAGCGCACGCCTGTAGTTCCAGCTACTTGGAAGGCTGAGGCAGAAGGATCACCAGAGCCCAGCAGGTTGAGGCTGCAGTGGCCGGAAGCGGCCACTGCATTCCAGTCTGGGCAACAGAGTGAGACTCCAACACACAAAAAAATATATATATATATATATATATATATATATATATATTCTTCCCTAATTTCAAGCAACACATAGAACTTTGCAAAGTATGGATTATTACAGTTCTCTGTGCTGTAATATTAACTAGCAAGTCAGTCTATGAGTTGCCTCTAAAGTTATTGTGCATTGCATACATTAAAGATAATTCTTTTAGTTTCGTTTTTATTTTTTTAATTTGAGTTTCACTCTGTTGCCCAGGCTTCAGTGCAGTGGCATGCTCACGGCCACTGCAGCTTCGACCTGCTGGGCTCAGGTGATCCTTCCAAATAGCTGGAACCACAGGTGCGTGCCACCATGTCCACCTAATTTTCTGATTTATTGTAGAGATGAGGTCTCGCCAAGTTGCCCAGGCTGGTCTCGAACCCCTGGACTCAGGCAGTCCTGTCTCCACTGCCTCCCGAAGTGCTGGGATTACAAGTGTGAGCCACTGCGCCTGACTTAATATAATTCTTAACGTTATTGTTTATGAAAGTTATTCATCTCTAAAGTAAGAGTTTAACTAGTATATAGGTGCCAGGAACTTCTTTAGCCTTTATATTCATCACTAGGGTTATATAATGTTTGTGGGAATCTTGCGTGGGCATAAAGCATTATTAACAAACTAGAGGAATTAAAGGTTACTGATAAAAATTAAGAGCAAAATAAGAGAAGGGAACAAAACTAAAAAAAAGTGATATACATGAAGAATGCTAGATTATCATCTAGTGCCTCACAGACCACTTCCTGCCTATTGAATAGTAGGAACCTCTTTCTAGTCTGTGTTCATAGTTTCACAGCAAACCATTTATTAAGATTTTCTAAATGCATCTTATGATAAATGCAAATTATGAAAAATTTAGATTTTTCTAAGTGTTAACTTTAAATGTCAGAGCAAGTAGTAGTGATGGCAAAATATAAATTATTCAGCATCAAGTTTTTCTATATATCATTCCCCTTCATAGTCAAAGATAACTATTCTGAATTAGAAAAGTCAATCTCTGATTCCTTGTAACTTTTACAGTTCAGTCATTATTAACAGAATTCAAAACTTTTGAGGTTTTTAGTTAAAGTTTGAAGCCAGTTATGTTTGAAGTTGGCTTGAAACTTTTGCTCAAAATGAATCACCCCTATTTTATTCAGAGTTTTTGCCTATTGCAACTGATTTTCCTTTGTCCACAACTATTCTACGTAATGTTAATGTATTGTTTTGTTAAATCCTTAATACTTTTCCACCTTCCCTGCTTGTAGTTTTTGCTTTCTACCGTGGGGTTCCTGTGTGGATCTGATATGCCACATTCCAGGACCTCATTGCAAATGGTTTTGTTCCCCAGTTTGATGATGTTCACAGGGGGGCAGGTAAGTGACAACTGGGGCCAGATGTAAACAGAAAGTCAGATCTTGCAGACATAGGACCACTACCCTAACAACTTATAAGAGGTTTGAGAGCTTGATATCTCTAAGTGGAAAGGAGAGAGATGTGGAATTGAATTTCCTGGATCAGCATCCATTACAAGAAGGAATGAGAGATTGTTGAGTTGAGTCTTTTATATTTTCTTTTCTCTCTTTTTTTTTTTTTTTTTTTGAGTTGGAGTCTCATTCTGTCGCCCAGACTGGAGTGCAGTGGCCGCTCCTGGCCACCGCATGCTTGACCGGCTGGGCTCTGGCGATCCTTCCGCCTCAGCCTTCCAAGTAGCTGAAACTACAGGCGTGCGCTACCATGCCCGGCTAATTTTTTATTTATTGTAGAGATGAAGGTCTTGCCAAGTTGCCCAGGCGGGTCTCGAACCCTGGGCTCAGGCAATTCACTCACCTCAGCCTCCCAAAGCGTGGGATTACAGGCTGAGCCACCGAACCTGGCTTATATTTTCTATTCCTAGAAATAGTATGCATTTTAAATAATTAACTAAAATTTTGGTTTTGCTTACTTTGATATTCCAGAAGCATTTATTCCTCTTCTGAAATAAACAGGTGGAATGCTCCTGATGATACTCTTACTCAGAGTACTTGCTCTCCTTTCAGGGAGAGTGAATTTTCTAAGTTAATTCTGCATATTTCCCCTATAACTGATTTCATTCTGTACCATTAAATGACCATTTATTTTCTTCCTTCTTGGGTATTATGTTTATACTAAGCATTGATAGGACAGTGTTAAGCATGTTTGAACAGTGTTTGTTATGCTAAAAAAAGGACATGGGGATTACCCTTTCCAACCAAATAATGACTTCTGCATTAATCCTAATGGATTTTTTTCTGAAGTTATGCATTGAGAACAGAAATGTCGCCTTAAGTTAGAGAAATCAAGAAAGCGGTAGGTTTCATTTTTCCTCAGCCTGTCTGACCTTTAGTAAGTTTCAGAGTGTTGACAGTCCTGAGCCCTCTTGGCGGACATTAAGGGGGTTAGGTTAGAAAGAGAGAAGTCCTCTGGCAGGTGGCCAGATCCCTACTTGCCTCGTTAGGGAGAATTCAGTTTTGTCTGTCTGGTTGGCAGGGCACACTTAATCACTGAGATCCAGCATTTCAGCAGTTTGCAAAGGAAAGTGATAGGAAGGGACAGCTGCATGTAAGTCACCACCTAGATCTGACTCCTCAAGTACTCACTCATTGGGAGGAAAGAGAGAAGGAAGGAAGCTGAGGGCTTAGCAGGGTAAGTTTTCTTTTTCCATCAACCTGTCTGCTTGCTTAGTTTATAATTGCGTAAAGTATTTAGCACCCCAGGGAGTGTTAATCACTGATTAAACAGCTGAATGTGGTCATAATTGCAGTGTTCTTAATGTATTTCTTCTTTTTCTCTTTCTCTGCCCTTTTTAAGGATCCCCAATGACCAGTTTTACTCTGCCTTCTCTCTGCCTCCCTAAAGATGGTTTGCATTTGCTGGTGAATTAGAGAAAATTAGATAGGCTCTCCTGGTCGAGAGAATAAGAAAAGATTATTGTAGTTTAAGTGAAGCTTGGGACTTTTTGGTGATAAGAAGGAAGATGAGAGACCTTGGTCTAGGGATAGCTAATATTTTGGCTTGTAATTTTGAGATGAAAGATAAAAATTTTTGGACAACCAAGTTCATGTGTCTTCTCTTCTCCAGTTCTTGATGTAATTTCTCTCAGGTGCTGGGAATAAATTAAAGCCCAAGTCACTGGGGATGGCTAGAAAAAAAGTGATTCCCTGTCTAGGTGGGGTAAACTCTGAGTTCTGAGAGCTTACTGCAGTTCTTTCCAGCATCTCCCTTATGTTCCCTGTTTTTTCTTTTGTTTCTCTCAGTTTATACCCCTTGAACTTGGAGAAGCCTGGGGCTCTTTGCAGGAAAGTTAGAATCAGGGAAGCTATGTCTGGGTCTGGGGCACACAAATTCAAACATGATCCTGATAATATATACATATATGATACACATAGATGCAGATGCAAAGACCTGGCTTCTCATTCCCACCTTCTTACCTTCTTGCCAGAAAGCTAGCTCATTTGTAGCATGAATCCTGGGCTCTAGAGCCAAAGGAGACCATATGACATTAGGGATTTTACCACCAGAGTTCTTTTGATTTCCAGCCAGTTCAGCCAACCCCCAGACTGCCAAGTTAATTTTTCCATTGAAGGAAGACCTCTCCTTGGAAATGCAGATAAGTGAGACAGTCCCTTTTCTAACTTTAATTGGCTTGCTTTCTTTGTAGCAAAAAGGCTTAGGGTTTAACTTCAGGGAAATATATATTATAAATTCTGGGATTGGATTGGGGGGTGCATAAGGGTACCTGATCTCAAACCAGGCGAGTAGGGACCAAAGGGAAGCCCAAACTTTTCGTGTACAATGACCACTTATGTACCTAATCCCGAAGTGCACCCCACATCTTTAAAATAAAAAATATTTAAAAATTTTAAATTCTAGGATTTAAGGCCCTAGATTTGTCTCAAATCAAAGACATTTTCCCTTCCATAACTGTTAAAAATGTAAGTCGGTTCTTTTAGGGTTTAAGAAGAAAAGGTGCCTGAGTAGGGTGGTGAGTGGGTACAGTAGATAAATGCTCTTTTTTTTTTTTTTTTGGAGTCAGGATCTCTTTCTGTCACCCAGGCTAGAGTACAGTGGCATCATCACAGCTCACCACAGCCTCGACCTTTGGGCTCAGGTGATCCTTCAGCCTCAGCCTCCTGAGTAGCTGGAACTATAGATAGGCACACACTACCACTCCTGGCTAATTTTTTTTTTTTTAAGATACTGGGTCTTACTGTGTTGCCCAGGCTGGTCTCGAATTCCTGGGCTCAAGCAATCCTCCTGCCACAGCCTCCCAAAGTACTGATGAGATTATAGGTGTGATCTAATACCTGGCTAATAAATGCTTTTTCTAGAATGGCAGTGATTCTGCAAATGCGGTGAATGTGTAGTTACTACCATTTCCGTTGTTGGAAATGGTGTCCTAAAGTGTAAAAGACAATTCCATCCACTTTTTAAGTAAAGGGACATGACTCTTAAACTCTAAAATAATCTATTATCAGGCCAGGTGCAGTGGCTCACACCTATAATCCCAGCACTTTGGGAGGCCGAGGTGAGAGGATTGCCTAAGCCCACGAGTTTGAGACCAGCCTGGGCAACTTGGTGAAACCCCATCTCTACAATAAATCAAAATATTAGCCGGGCGTGGTGGTGCATGCCTGTAGTTCCAGCTACTTGAAAGGCTGAGATGAAAGGATCACCTGAGCCCAGCAGGTCGAGGCTGTGGTGACTGTGAGCGTGCCACTGTACTCCAGGCTGGGCGACAGAGTGAGACTCCAACTCAAAAAAAAAAAAAAGTAATATCTTTAGGTCCAATTTCTTCTTCATTGATGGTAACATAGAGTATATGGTATATGGATGAGCTTAGCTATCTCTGTTCCATGGACTCTGAAACCATCCATTCACCCATGGGATGAGGGGAGATTTTAAAAGGGTAGAGAAAAGCATAAGGACAAGGAGAAATTACAAAGGGAAATATAAATTTGTTCTTCTGTTAACCGAGGACAGGAGTTTGCAAAGTCATGTTGTAAAATATGGATATGAGCTAGATTCTGGGAGTTTTTTGTTTGTTTTTGCCACTCATATACACCTCAGCTGCATGATGATTCTACAGTTTTTTTTTTTCTAACAGATCTGATCTAGAAGGATCAAATGTCAGACAATTTTTTAACAAAACATGATCCCTGGTTTGAACTTTAATAGTTATCTCATTCACAGTAAAACCAACTGCTGCCAGTGTTTTTTTGCTCTATCATTTCTCAGTCCTTGGAGGCAGATAATCTGGGGATTTAATAACTATTTAGCTTCTCAATCTCTATATTCCTTCTTCCCTGTCTTCCTTAATTGAGGTAAAATTTACATAACAAAATTAATTATTTTAAAGTGAGCAATTAAATGACATTTGGTACATTCACAGTATTGTACAACTATCATCTCTATCTAGTTCTAAGACATTTTTATCACCCAAAAGAAAACCATTAAGCAGTTACTCCCCATTTCCCTTTCTACCCAGCCCTTAGCAACTACCAATCTACCGCTTTCTGTCTCTGGACTTACCTACTCTGGATATTTCATCTATGTGTGTCTGACTTCTTTCACTTAGCATAATGTTTTTGAGGTTCATCTACTTTGTGGCATGTATCTGTATTTCATTTATTTTTATAGCTGAGTTTTTAATATATATGTGTATATCTCCCAATTTGTTTACTTATTTATCCATTGGTCGACCTTTGGATTGTTTCTACTTTTGGCTATTGTGAATAGTACTGCTATGAGCATTAATGTATAAGCATTTATCTGAGCACCTGTTTTTAATTATTTTGGGTATGTACCTAAGAATAAAATTGCTGGTAATAATATGGTAATATTATGCTTACCTTTTGTTTTTGTTTTTGAGTAGGAGTCTTACTCTGTTGGCCAGGTTGGAGTGCAGTGGCATGCTCACAGCCATGGCAGCCTCCACCTGATGGGCTCAGGCGATCCTTCTGCCTCAGCCTTCCAAGTAGCTGGAGCTAGAGGCACATGCCAAAGCCCAGCTGATTTTTTGATTTGTTGTAGAGATGAGGTCTCTCCAAGTTTCCCAGGCTGGTTTTGAACCTCTGGGCCCAGGCAATCCTCTCACCTCTGCCTTCCAAAGTGTTGGGATTACAGGCATGAGTCACCACGACCAGACTATGCTTAACTATTTGAGTAACTGCCATACTGTTTCCTTTTTTTCTTTTTTTTTTTAGAAAGCAGGATTTATTGAGAGGATAGAAAAGCTCCCACAGTGGGAGGGGACCTGAAGGGGTTGCCACCTATTGTTTTCTATAGTGGCTGCACCATTTTACATTCCCACCAGCAGTGCACAAGGATTCCAGTTACTCCACATCCTTATCAAAACACTTGTTATTTTCTGGTGTTTTGAAAATAGCCATCCTAGTGGGTGTGAAGTGATATCTTTTTTTTTTCTTTTGAGTCATAGTCTCTCTCTGTTGCCCAAACTGGAGTGCAGTAGCATGTTCACGGCCACTGCAGTCTCGATCTGCTGGGCTCAGGCGATCCTTCTGCCTCAGCCTTCCAAGTAGCTGGAACCACAGGCATGTTCCATCACACCCAGCTGATTTTTTGATTTATTGTAGAGATGAGGTCTCACCATGTTGCTCAGGCTGGTCTCGAACCCCTGAACTCAGACAATCCTCTCGCCTCTGCCTCCAAAAGTACTGGGATTACAGGTGTGAGCCACCACACCTGGCATGAAGTGATATCTCATTGTGGTTTTGATTTGCATTTCTCTAAGAAATTTCTACAAGAAAATAATAAACATTTTCTGTGTCTGTTGTCCATTTGCATATAATCTTTGGGAAAATGTCCAAATAATACACATATTCTATATAAATAGATATTTACATTTTTTTTATGTTATTGCAATGTAGGAAGTTCTTTATATATTCTGGACACTAACCCCTTATTAGATACATGATTTGCAAATATTTTCTCCATACTATGGGTTTGTCATATGACTCTATTGATAGCATCATTTTCAATTTGATGTGGTCCAATTTATCTTTTTTTTTTTTTTTTGAGTTGGAGTCTTACTCCATCGCTCAGACTGGAGTGCAGTGGCATGCTCATGGCCACCCCAGTGTTGATCTGCTGGGCTCAGGCGATCCTTCTGCCTCAGCCTTCCAAGTAGCGAGAACTATAAGCGTGTGCTACCATGCCCTGCTAATTTTTTGATTTATTGTAGAGATGAGGTCTCGCCAAGTTGCCCAAGCTGTTCTCGCACCCGTGGGCTCAGGCAGTACCCTCACCTCGGCCTCCCAAAGTACTGGGATTACAGGCTTGAGCCACTGCACCTGGTCCAATTTATCTTTTTTTAAGAGACAAGAGTCTTATTCTGTTCCCCAGGCTGCAATGCATTGGATCATTGCTCACTGCAACCTCCAGCTCCTGGTCTCATGCAGTCCTACATGAGTTTTCAGAGTAGTTAGGACTACAGATGTGCCACCATGCCCAGCTAATTTTAAAGTTTTTTGTATAGTTTGTGACCAGCCTGGGCAAACTTGGTGAGATCTCATTTTTACAGTAAATCAAAAAAATTAGCTGGGCATAGTGGTGTGTGCCTGTGGTTTCAGCTACTTGGAAGGCTGAGGCAGAAGGATCGCCTTAACCCCTCAGGTCGAGGCTGCGGTGGCCATGAGTATGTCACTGCACTCCAGCCTGGGTGACACAGTGAGACTCTGACTCAAAAAAAAAAAAAAAAATTCAAACATTACAGCTAAATCTAAAGTCTCTTTTATCAATCCAGTTCCTATCCCACTGCCTTCTTACCCTACTCAGAGTTAATCATTGTTGTCAATTTTCTATGATCCCTGCAAAATCTTTTTCTGTGCATCTACTTATATGTGTATACATTATATTCATATATATTTACTCTCTGTTTTTCACAACTGTCTATGGTAATCAATAATCAGTAAATACTAGTCTGAGAGACTAGAATGAGAAGTAAAAGGTCACGCATGTGAAAACATCATATGTGTACAGCTTGTAAAATTTCATTTCGTATCTGTTCTGCACATAGTCTCCAGGTACCATTGAACAGGCTATGGCTCCACGGTCGCGGCGACGAAGGCACAAGAAATCCTCTTCATCAGTGGCTCCTGTGGTTGTGACCCCACCCACTGTTGTGACCTCTGTGCCTCTGACCTCCTCAAAACCTGGCCCTAGCATTGATGCACTTGGCTTCTTCTCTTTGGATAATAACGTTCCTGGACTATCCCACCTGATCCTTCAAAAGCTGAACATGAAAAGCTTTGAAGAATACAAGTGAGTGACCAGCTTTGGGGACGAGGAATGTATTGTCTTTGGTAGAAGACAGAGGTGGAGAGAGGGTGTAATTTCAGCAATATGGAGTGTTTACAAGTCAAGATTTCCTCATCCTAACCTTTGCCAGTTTTATTACTATAGAAGAAGAAATATAATTTGCTTAAGTGAGAAATTATGGCAGTAGGAAATATAGGAGTAGGTGGAAATGTACAGGAGACAAAGTAGGGGAAATGAGAGATTTTAGAGATAATTCTTTTCCCTATTGCCACTCCTTCTTTGTATTGTTTCTGCAGGTTGGTGGTCGATGGGGGTACCCCTGTATCAGGCTTTGGATTCCGATGTCCCCAAGAAATGTTCCAGAGGATGGAGGACACATTCCGATTTTGTGCTCACTGTAGAGCACTCCCCAGTGGCCTTTCAGACTCCAAGGTCCTCCGGCACTGCAAGAGGTGACTTGCAGAGGCTAATAGGGAGACATTTAGAAATGACCTTGTACTAAAGGTCTGAGAGGTTTCTTGGGGGAAGGCGGTGTTTGTTTTGCTTTTTGAGTTGGAGTCTCACTCTGTTACCCAGGCAGGAGTACAGTGGCATGCTCATGGCCATCAAAGCCTAAACCTGCTGGACTCAGGTGATCCTTCTGCCTCAGCCTCCTGAGTAGCTGGGACTATAGGCATGTGCCACCACGCCAGCTAATTTTTTGATTTCTTTTGTAGAGACAAGGTCTTGCTATGTTGCCTAGGCTAATCTTGGACTCCTGGGCTCATGTGATTTTCTTACCTTGGCCCCTCTGTGCTTTTAGATTACAGGTGTGAGTCACCACGCCCAGCTGGTCTGAGAGTTTTCAAAATAACTTAAGAGTTGTGCCTTATTTTGGGTCATCCAGGCTACAGAGAGATTAGAACAGGGTTCTAATCCTGCTTATGTTTGGTGTTATGGGGAGGTGAGACAAGATACCACAGTACAATCTTCTCTATCTCCCTCTTCTCAAGGGGTAAACCACATCTATTGTGTGGGGAGGTTGAGGTCAAACCATACCTGTGATGAGAGGCCAGCTGTGAACTCCTGGTGATTTTTTTGTGTGTTTCTGAAAGAGATATAAAAAGTGAGTTGTTCCAGATAGAGACTAAGATGTCACTCTGTCTGGGAGAATAATTACATTTCCAATCCCTCCTGCCTCTTTTGCCAAATGTAGTTCCCAGATTGGTGCATCAGCTGTCATTCTTCTCCCTACCTTCCTTTCCCATTCACTGGTCTTTCTTCCTAGGTGTAGGAATATCAGTTTCCTTCCCTGAACACCCTCAATCAGGTACAGGAACATCTATTTCTGTGACTCATTCTCTCAGGTGCAGAAATGTCTATTACTGTGGTCCAGAGTGCCAGAGGTCAGACTGGCCAGCACACAGGAAGGTTTGTCAAGAGCTTTGTCTTGTGGCTGTAGACCGTCTCATGGAATGGCTTCTGGTCACAGGTAGAGTGGTGGCATTGGGAACTCTGCCATAATTGTCATAGTTGGTTGTACTTTGAGGAATAGATGAAAGCATATTGTTAGGAAAAAATGAAGAACTGGGGTAGGGGAAGGAGGCAAGGGATGGGGCACTCTTGATCACATGTTGGCAGAGTGAATATGGAAGGAATATGGATCATTATTGAGGAGGGAATTTTTTTTTTTTGAGTCAGAGTCTCACTCTGTCACCCAGGCTGGAGTGCAGTAGCATACTCACGGCCACCCCAGCATCGACCCGCTGGGCTCAAGTGATCCTTCTGCCTTAGCCTTCCAAGTAGCCGGAACTACAGGTGTGTGCTACTATACCCAGCTAATTTTTTGATATATTGTAGAGTCGAGGTCTCACCAAGTTGCCCAGGCTGGTCTTGAACCCCTGGGCTCAGGCAATCCTTTCGCCTCATCCTCCCAAAGTGCTGAGATTATAGGTTTGAGCCACCGCGCCCAGCTGAGGAGGGAATTTTGAAGCCAGAAAATGATTAAGAGACTTCACATTCCTTCTTTCTTGCAGGTGATTTTGTCCTACCCTCAGGACCGTGGCCGTGGCCAGCTGAAGCTGTACAGGACTGGGATACCTGGTTTTCCATGAAGAGATTACACCTAGATGTTGTACTAGATGCTGTGCTAGGTAGTCATGCCATGGCTACCCTATGGGCCAGTGTAGGACGGCCAAGGCCAGACCCAGATATCTTGCAGGGATCTTTAAAGCGGTTGCTGACAGATGCCCTGTCACGGCCCTTAACTCTGGGCCTAGGGCTTAGGGCCTTAGGGATAGATGTTGGGAAGACTGGGGGAAGCATAGTGCATGTGGTTGGTGCATCCCATGTGGAGACATTTCTTACTCGCCCTGAAGACTATAATGAACTTGGATACATGTTTCCTGGACACCAAGGACTCCGTGTGATCATGGTGGGTGTAGATGTGGCTACTGGCTTTTCACAGAGCACCTCAACTTCACCCCTGGAACCTGGCACACTTCAGCTTGGTGCCCACAGGGGCCTCTATCATGACTTCTGGGAGGAACAGATAGAGACTGGGCAGACAGCCCATCCAGATTTGGTGGTGGCATTCCATCCAGGTAAGAGTCATTGGTTCAGAGGAATACTGGTTGGCCCCCTTGAAAATGTTCCATCCTGAATCTTGTATCTTATGTCTTTGGAGCACCATTTGTTTGCTTTCTTTTAACATAATATGATGACAGTCTTGGCTGATAACTTGCCAGATATACTACACCTGGGTTCAGAATTTTCCATGGAAGAACTTGGGGTGGAGGATGATGGTGATTATTATTGGGAATGAGCAAGATGAGGCGTGGGTAGACACGATAAAAAAAAAATCTTGCTCTTAGGATTTACTTGTTTTTTCTCTTCCTATACCCATTTCTGTTTTTGTTCCATAGGTTTTCATTCCTCCCCAGACTTGATGGAGGCTTGGCTGCCTACCCTGCTGCTACTTCGTGACTATGAGATCCCTACACTGATTACTCTTTACAGGTTTTGACCTCTTCCTATTAATGATACTATCTTGACTCATTCACACTTCTTTTTATATTAATGAGCTCATTTTGCTCCCTCTAGCTCATCTACCTTCTAGTAAAGATGTTCTTCCTTTCCACACATGGCTTTTCATCCCCTTGAAACAAAGCCCTATGCTAGTTAATTGGGTATTTACTGACATTTGGGAGAGAAGGCTAGGTCTTTCCTAGTCCAGCTTTAGGTAATTTAGGGGAGTGATGAATACAGAAATGTCATGCTCTTGAGCAATTTTTCCTTTTTTTCTTTCATAATCAGCAGAGCAACTTTTCTTATCTCTTTTCCACAGCCATCAAGAGTTGGCAACCTCTTTGCAGATTCTGTTGGAACTGGATACGCACATCACTGCATATGGGGCTAACCCTTTCACGTCTCTCAAACCTGAACAGGTTTATTCCAACCCCAATAAGCAGCCAGTATATTGTAGTGCCTACTATATCATGTTTCTTGGAAGCTCCTGCCAGCTGGATAAGAGGCAGTTGGAAGAGAAAGTAGATGATGAGGTTTAAATAGATCCTGACTAGATATCTGGAAAATTGGCAGTTTGTTATGAAATTACCCTGCTAATGCCAGGTTTTTGCCATCTTTGAAACCCACTATATTCTAAACCTCATTCATTGTCTGGGTAAAGATTCTAAGCTGAATGAGAGTTCCTATATGCTGTGCCTCATTTCTGAGAGTTTAGCCATTGTAGCTTCTAGAGATAGGATTCTAGATTTAGTGAGTGGCAAGAGGCCCTGATGTCTGTCTCTCCAGAGGCTTGAGTTGCTAACATTTTCCTTTGTGAGGAAGTTATACCTTTTTGACTGGAACCAGGTAGCACTGAGGAGAGGAATAAGAACTACCTTATTCTTCTGAAAAAGGCTTTCTTCTCATCCAGTAATTTAGGCTAAAGAATGGAGAAATTTTGATGACTTGAAGTGGTGCAAGAATGGAGATGTCAAAGAAGTTGTTGGAAATGAGGAGGTTGTAAGGATTAGCATACTGCCTTATTTCCTGTTTTTTTTTTATAGACAAATAACTCTTTTTCCTATTTTCTCTTGGGAATGTCTGACCCTAGATAACCCTGGTGATGTATTTTAGATGTCCCAGGCTATATTATATTTTACCTGAGTATACTGTAGTTATTTACCATAGTAAACCAGTTCTATACAACAATAAACTCTGTTTGGGGCTTCTTAAGTCACTTGTTATACCTTATTTCCTATTTACTGGCAAGTATTATTCATCTCCACACAATACCTCAAGATTGGATGTTTCTCTCTTGCCAATGGAATAATTAGCTTCAGCTTTCTGTTTGGGCCTGCCACTCTATCACATCCTTGTGTTATATCAGCATTTTCCTATTACACTTAGGGTTAGGACATTTCCTTGGTATTCATTCCTACAACCTTGCTTTGGCTTTCAGACACACACTCACATACTCACTCACCCCATCACCCCAACACACACATATACACTCTTATTGCTTATTCTAATAGGGATAATTTTAGAATTCCATTTACTAATTTAAAACAGTACCTACCATGTGAAAGGTATTGTATTGTGGCTTTGGGAAGATTGAAAGGTGAATGAAACATGGTCATTGTTCTTAACCCAGGAAGGGAAATAATATGTACACAAAGGTACCTTTATTGCAAGGTGTATTATGGCATAAGAAACATGAAAGAGACTTATCATGCTAAGGAAATGGAGTGAAAAGAGAGATCACTTTGCTAAATGATAATAAAGATATTATAAATTAGAAATATATGAAACAGGTAAATGCAAGGCATTCAAGATAGAAGGAACAACAAGAGCAGAAGTTTGGAGGCCAAAAAGCATGAGAGATAGTTTAGGGTACATTTGGGGGATAATATAAATTAAGTTAGGAAGATAGAATGAGATCAGTTTATAGGAATATCAGTGCTCATCATTTATGTAGGTCTGAGTCTGAATCCTGGCACAACCATCAAATAATTTTGTGCCCTTGGGAAAGCTAAATGTCTCTAAGCCTTAGTTTCCTTGACTGTAAAATGGAAATAATACCTAGTACCCCAAACTACATTTGAGTTCAGTGAAAATGTTTGCAAAGTTGGAAGGACTCACACATCCCAGTTTCAAAACTTACTACAGGTTGTATCCCCAATCCAAAAATCAGAAATTCAAAATGCTCCAAAATCTGAAACTTTTTGAGTGCTGAAATCTGAAATGCTCCCAAATCTGAAACTTTTTTTGAGTGCCAACAAAGCAATCAAAGGAAATGCTCATTGGAGCATTTCAGATTTGGGGTTTTCAGATTAGGGATGCTGAACTGGTAAATATATAGCACAAATATTTCAAAATTTGAACAAATTTGAAATTTGAAACACTCCTGATGCCAAGTATTTTGGATAAGGGATACTCAACCTGTACAAAGCAACAGTAATCAAGATGCTGTGATACTGGCATAGGATTGACATACAGATAGATGAAACAGAATTGAGAATTATCCTAGTCTGTTTGGGCTGCTATAACAAAATACCATAAACTAGGAGGTTTATAAACAACAGAAACTTATTTCTTACCATTCTGGAAGCTGAAAGTACAAGATCAAGGCACTGGCAGATTTGGGGTCTGGTAAGGGCCTGTTTCCTAGTTTGTATAAGGTGCCTTCTTACTTTGTCCTCACATGGTGAAAAGGGTGACTGAGTTTCCTCATGCCTCTTTTATAAAGACCCTAATCCCATTCATGAGGGCTGTGCCTTCATGACCTAATCATCTCCCAAAGGTCCCACTTTCTAATACCAGACATTTAGATTTTAACATATGATTTTGGAGGGAGACACATTAACATACGATTTTGGAGGGAGACACAAAACATTCAGACCATAGCAAGAATTGTAAAAAAATCTTTGTCAATTAATTTTCAACAGAGTGCTGAAACACTTGGAAAAAGAATACACTTTTCAACAAATGGTGCTAGGACAATTGGATATCCAGATGCAAAGAGAATAAAGTTGTGGCTGGGCGCGGTGGCTCAGCCTGTAGTCCCAGCACTTTGAGAGGCCCAGATGAGAGGATTGCCTGAGCCTGGGGCTTCGAGACCAGCCTGGGCAACTTGGTGAGACCTCATCTCTACAGTAAATCACAAAAACTAGCCGGGCGTGGTAGTGTGCATCTGTAGTTCCAGCTACTTGGAAGGCTGAGGCGGAAGGATTGCCTAAGCCCAGCAGGTTGAGGCTGCGGTGGCCATGAGTGTGCCAGTGCACCTCCAGCCTGGGTGACAAAGAGTGAGACTCCAACTCAAAAAAAATAAAAATAAAGTTGTACCTTGTACCCTCATCTCACATTATATACAAAAATTAACTCAGAATGGTTTAAAGACCTAAAGAGTGGCCAGGCTCGGTGGCTCCGCCTATAATCCCAGTACTTTGGGAGGCCAAGGCGAGTGGACTGTCTGAGCCTATGGGTTCAACACCCACCCAGGCAACTTGGTGAGACCGCGTCTCTACAATAAATCAAAAATTAGCCGGGCGTGTTAGCACGTGCCTGTAGTTCCGGCTACTTGGAAGGCTGAGGCGGAAGGATCACCAGAGCCCAGCAGGTCGAGGCTGTGGTGGCTGGGAGCGTGCCACTGCACTCCAGTCTGGGCGACAGAGTGAGACTCCAACTCAGAAAAAAAAAGACCTTACAAGCTAAAATATAAAATTCTTTGAAGAAAATATAAGGGGAAATATTCATGAACTTATATTTGTCAGTGTTTTCTTAGCTATAACACGAAAAACACAAGCAACCAAAATAAATACATCAGACTATCAAAATTTAAAACTTGTGCTCCAAAGTACCATCAAGAAAGCACAGAGAATGGGAGAAAATATAAATCATATATTTGATAAGGGACTTGCATCCAGAATACATATAAAGAACTCTTAAAAGGACAAATAACCCAGTTTAAAAAATGGGCAAATTATCTGAACAGACATTTCTCCAAAGAAGATACAAGAATGGCCAAAAGCACATGAAAGGATGTTTAGTATCATCAGTCATTAGGAAATAAAAATTAAAATCACAATGAGATATCACTTTACAGCTCCTACAATGGCTATAATTTAAAAAGATAGTAATAATGATGAGGATGTGGAGCATTGGAACATTTATATACCACTGGTGGGAATGTAAAATGGTGCAGCTATTTTGGAGAACAGTCTGGCAGTTCTTCAAAAGATTAAACATTGAGTTACCATTTGATCCAGCAATTTCACTCATAGGTTTGTACCCATAAGAAATGAAACCATATGTATACAAATATAGTGGCATTATTCATAGTAGCCAAAAAGGCAAAAACAACCCAAATAAGCAAACTGTGGTATATAATTACAAGGAAATATTAGCCATAAAAAGGAATGAAGTACTGATTCATGCTGCAACATGGATAAACCTTGACGACACTATGTTAAGTGAAAGAAGGCAGTCACAAAAGACCATATAGTATATGAGTGCATTTATATGAAATGTTTAGAATAGGAAAATTCTTGGAGACAGATTAGTGGCTGTATGAGGATGGGTGTATTACGGTTATGGCTAATGGGTATGGAGTTTCTTTTTGGGGTGATGTAACCATTCTAAAATTGATTGTGGTGATGGATGCACAACTCTTTGAATGTATTAAAAACCATGGGATTGTACACTTTATATGGGCAAGTTATTTCTCAAAGCTATTAACAAAATCTTATAAATCTTAGAGATTAAAAAAAATATTTAAGTTCTTAACACAGAGCCTAGCAAATAGTATGTACTTAATAGTAGCTACTATTGAATACATGCCACTTCAAATTTTGCTCAGTAAGATAGCTTGAACTGGCAGTATCATGTAAGATTGGTGATGGAAAAACCAATTAGGACACTGTTGTCATGGTTCTGATGAAATAATGTAGGTGTCAGCTAAGATGGTAGTGGGCATGGAAAGCAAGAGGTAATTTGTAGCTATGAGTAAATAGTGACATACATAAAATTTGAAAGTAAAACCTACAGGATCTGGATATCAATTATGATGGATGAAGGTTGATATATCTGTCAGAGTATAATCAGGAGGCAGAAACTACACAGTTAACAGATGACACAAAAATTTCCAACTTAGTGAATGGTGGTTATAGTACACAGAAGGTCAGATACCTAGCTTCATACTAAATACTCAGGATTCTAAGATGGTTTCTACACTTAAAATGTTTTCAGTTTAATAGGAGACTGACATAAGCAACTGTAGTAGTGGAGTTACATTTTTTTTTTCGAGTCAGAGTCTCACTCATCCAGGCTGGAGTGCAGTGGCATGCTCATGGCCACTGTGGCCTTGACCTGCTGGGCTCAGGCAATTCTTCCACCTCAGCCTTCCAAGTAGCTGGAACCACAGGCATGCTGCACCATCACGCCTGGCTGATTTTTTGATTTATTGTAGAGATGAGGGCTCACCATGTTGCTCAGACTGGTCTCGAACCCCTGAGCTCAGGCAATACTCGCCTCCGCCTCCCAAAGTGCTGGGATTACAGGCGTGAGCCATCATGCCTGGCTAAGTTACATTTTTTAAAAGCAGCATATGAAGTGAAAAAATATTTTTTAAACTATATTTGAAAATCCTTTAGGATAGCACTGCCATCAGTCCTCTCAGTAGCTCTATCAGAGCCAGTTTTTTCCAGGGTTGGAAAGAAATCTCTATTTAGTTGATTGCTAGGTGAAGTAGTTGGCTTGGGTTTGGGGGGTCCTATTGTCAATCAGACAATCCATTATTTATTAAACACTACTATTAGGCTTTGGAGATATTCCTGTTCTCAAGAAGCTTACATTCTAGTGGGAAAGACAGTAAACAGAATTTCAGATGCTTTTAAGTACTATAAAGAAAATTAGGCTGGGTGCAGTGGCTCAGGCTTGTAATCACAGCACTTTGGAAGGCAGAGGCAAGAGGACTGTCTGAGCCCATGGGTTCAAGACCAGCCTGGGGCAACATGACAAGCCTTCATCTCTACAATAAATCAAAAAATTAGCCAGGTGTGGTGGCGCATGTCTGTAGTTCCAGTTACTTGGAAGGCTGAGGTGGAATGCTCGCCTGAGCCCAGCAAGTCAAGGTGGCGGTGGCTGTGAGCATGCCACTGTACTCTAGCCTGGACAACAGAGTCAGACTCCAATTCAAAATAAAGAAAGGAATGAATGGTCTCAAGGGGAAGCAAGGAAAAGGAGATGATCAGGAAGAGTTTCTTGGAATAAGAAGGAGATGGACAACCTTTGAGTCAAGTTTCAGTAGATTAACAATAATTAAGAGATGGGCATTGCTTTCTAGACATAGGAAAGGGACTCTTATTCTAGGGTGCCTTTTTTGCCAGGAAAGGAAGATGAGTAGAAAGGATCAGATGGAAAATGTATTGGTAGTGTCTGAACAGACTATTGGATATTTCAGCTTACAGCTCAAGAAAGCTGGTTGGAAATAAGAGGTTTGGAAACGATCCTCTTATGGTGGAGGCAGAGGGAGGGGTTGGGGAGAGCCCACCAGGGAATAGTGTAGAAGGAACAGAATTGTAAGGACAAATAATACTTTAATTCTGGAGGGCCTGTCATTTGCCAGGTAGACAGATTTTCGGGAGCGAGGAAATTAATGCTAGGTACCAAGTGTAGTTCAGTTTTGTCTACCATTGTTAAATTTGGGCAGTGACCTGCCTCAAGGGCTTTCCACTTCTCTTACGTTTTGAGGTCATTTACATATATCTTGCTCTTCCCACTTAAAATCATAATCCACACCCTTCCACCCCCATGAGGAAGCTGTGGGGATAAAAAAGCATGTAGGGGGCCAGGAGCAGTGGTTCATGCCTATAATCCCAGCACTTTGGAAGGCCGAGGTGAGAGGATTGCCTGAGCCTATGGGTTCGAGACAAGCCTAGGCAACTTGGCAAGACCTCTTCTCTACAATAAATCAAGAAAAATTAACCGGGCATGATGACACATGCCTATAGTTCCAGCTACTTGGAAGGCTGAGGTGAAATAATCGCATGAGCCCAGCAGGTCGAGGCTGTGGTGGCCGTGAGCATGCCCCTGCCCTCCAGCCTGGGCGACAGAGTGAGACTCCAACTGAAAAAAAAGAAAAACGTGCAGATTAGAGTAATAGGGTGATATGTATTAGATTGGCAAACTTCAGCTGGCTTGTAAAAGATTGCTGCGCACCACTCAGGGAGTTTGATTCCATGAGTGAAGCCCAAGAATTTGCATCACTAACTCTTCCTCGCCAGAGGATGTTACTGTTCTGGGGACCGAACTCAGAGCACCGATTTTTGCTCTGGAATACAAATTCCTTGGCAAGCTGAAGATACTGGTCCGGGCCTTTGTCATGGCCTCCGACTTTTTTTTTTTTTGAGTTGAACTCTCACTCTGGCGCCCAGACTGGAGTGCAGTGGCCGCTCCCGGCCACCGCAGCCTCGACCCGCTAGGCTCCGGCGGTCTTCCTTCCGCCTCAGCCTTCCAAGTAGCTGGAACTACAGGCGCGCGCTACTACGCCCACCTAAATTTTGATTTTTATCGTAGAGATGAGGTCTCGCCAATTTGCCCAGGCGGGTCTCGAACCCGCGGGCTCAGGCAATCCACTCGCCTCAGCCTCCCAAAGCGCTGGGATTACAGGCTGGGCCATCGAGCCCGGCTTGGCCTCCGACTTTTAATGCTGTGTGCTTAACGCTCTAGCGCATGATGGAAGCCTAGAATCATTTCACTCCTCTCTGGAGCGGTTTTGATTAGTACCTCCCCAGTTTTGGCTATCTAGAACTCCCAATAAATATTAATGGTTTTCACAGGAGGCTAATTAAAAAACGCTTTGTCTCCAGAAGATACCTGATGAACGGCATTTCACAGGCAGAGAGGCTGCTCAGGCCTCGCAGTCTCAGCCCCTCTCTGCCGCCCACCCCTGGAGGGGCCCCGGGATTCCCCCAGGACGGCAGCAACTTCCTAAACGACCTGAGTCAGCCCGGAAGGGACCGTAGCAGGGTTCTCGGGACCGAGAAATGTACTAAAAAAGCTGGGCCACTCGGAGGGAGCGTCTTTTCCGGCAGGTGGAGCCCGGTGGCGGAGGGCGTGGAGGGGAGCGGGACGCAGGGAGAGCCCCTCCCGGCACCGCGCGCTCTGGCTCGGGGGGCGTTCCCGGCCGCGGCCGCGCTCTTAACGGGCTCGAGCGCAGCGCCCCGCCCTCCGCGGGCCCGCCCCCGGCTCCATCTTGCGGCGACCGGGTTGGGCTGTGACGCTGCTCCCGGGTCAGGTGAGGAACGGCGCCCCCTCCTCGACCCACTTCCTCGTCCGTCCCGGCCCCCCATCCCCGCCTGCTGTGGGGCCCGCCGTCCTGGGGCTGGCGGGGCCCTGCGTCTGCCCCACGCCCGGCGCGGCGGAAGGGCGCGTGGGCCTTCCTCCCGGTGGCGGCGGCTGGGTGTGCGCGGTTCGAATCCCGGGCTGCCTGCCGGGTGGGGCTGGTGGGGATGGGGAGGTTGAGGCAGGCGGCCGGACGGACGTGCGGGAAGGCGAGGGAGTCCTGTCGGTCGGTCCTCCGTGCCCGCTGGCGGTACGGAAACTCGAGGGGCCCATGCCGCCCCGCCCCCCGGCAGGTGGGCCACAGGTGGAGGTGCTGGAGACCGAGGGCGGCGCCGCGGAAGCCGCCTCCGGGAAGGCCGCGTAGGGGAACCCGGCGAGCGACGCCCAATGCCAAGCGTGCCTGGTGACAATACTTTCCGGTGACACAGCAAATTTAGGGAAACTTGGGAAACGTCTACTGTGCTTAGCGAACGCTGGCACGGAATGACTGAGCCTGATCAGGGCTGTCCACTGGCTGAGGTTTACGGCCCTTGGGAACTATCTAGAACAGCACTCCAGGTTGTAGTACCGTTCCCTGACCGCCAGCCGACGTGTGCTGATGTTAGCCCACTCTGTGCGAACTCTTCCCAAGGAAACCAAGGGACCGGGAGAGATGGCTGATGCCCACCATAAAGTGACCCCATCCCCCAGCTGCCCTTAAACGCCCCAGTTTTTTGCTAGCGGGCAGGGGACTAATCTGCTGGTGTCCGAAGTAGAAAATGAATGTAATGCGTTACCTCTCAGACAAGGAAGGATTTTCAAGAACTAGATAGGCAGGTAGAAGAGAGAATTCTGGCCACTGCAAGCTCAAGCCACCTTTCGGTCCTCACTGCCTACCTGTCCAGCCAGAGGACTAGTCGTGCCTCCGCGTTCTGTGTCCAAGTTGCTGACTGATTTAAATGGCCCTTCCAATTCTGGAGGCCGGTTTTGGAAAATTGTATCTGCTGTTGCACATCTTCAGTCACCCTTCCTGTTTCTTGTTCCCCACTCCACCCCCCCAAATTTGCAACAGCTGCCTCTTGTGTTCCTGGGCTTGATGCCATCTAGGAGACACCCATAGTAGACCTACCCCTTTTACTAGCTGACTCACTGGGTGGAGATGGTTTGGAGAACCAAGAAAGATTTTCTTTAAAAGTTTGCTGACAACCACTTAAAAAGAAAATAGAAGTTCTGGTTTACTAGTAAAGTCTCCTTACTCACTTGAGCGCAGTTGAGTAAGTTTGTTGAGTCACTCTGGGATTTGTTTAGCGTTTTACAAAAGCTTTAAAAATCTCCCTTTTGAATAGATGATACATGCACCATTCTGAAAGGGTAAAGGTATGCTGAAAAAGTAAGATACTCATGGTGCTCCTGCTCTCCTCCGCAGAGACAGCCACTGTTTTCTACTTCTTTGATTATCCTTTCAGGGATGTTCTATTAAAACACAAGAAAATAAGTGTGTTTTTTTACACATATGGTTGCAAACTGCAGTTTTCCACCCTGCTTTTTTTTTTCACTTAATATGTTGGAGATGGTTTCATATATGAGTAAAAAGACAAAAAGCAGCCTAAATTTTAATAGACATTGTATGGTATAGATATCTGTAATCGATTTCACTTGTCCCTTATTGATGGAGGATTAGATTGTTTTTAACCTTTTCTTTTTTTTTTTTTTTTTTTTTGTTTTGTAAAACAAATTGACCCCAATTTGGTTGGAGTGGTTAACAAAAAGCCCACCAAACC
>CAUYQG010173675.1:0-19635 GCA_963574415.1 Tarsius wallacei
AATGAGAACGAAAAGGTCTCTTTATAAGAAGTTTTTAATTCATGTAATATTTAATTTTACTTTTTTAAAGAACAACAAAAAAATTATTTCTGGGAGAGACTGCCAAGACGATCTCCCTCCTTCAGAGAAGAGCAGAGAGAAGACTGTAAATCAAGAAAAAGGTGAAGTAGTAAATTAGGAAAGAACTTTGGTATTCTGAGCATATAAAGACTATTTATTTTTCCTGTGTCTATATTTTCTCTTTTTGTGGAGGAGAGGAAATTCTAAAAATATTTGATAGATGTTTTGCCATTAACACCAGAAAAGTGTGGGGGGTGGAGGGAGAGGAGGGGGAGAAAGAGAGGTTAAAGTTGTTTAATTAGTAGAAAAAGCAACATAAATCAAAGCCATCTATTGATGCCAGTCTTTAACTTATAATGTTCTGAGAGTATGATGAATTTAATTACAATCTAAGTGATTTGATGTCTTCAGCCTGATTTTTGTTTTAACCTTTCATGGGGGGGAGGGTGACTTTGTCAGTTCTGGGTAGTTTGAAACTTGGCTAAGTACCTTTGGATTTTTTATTGTGGAAGCAAATATTATCATTTTCGTGTGAAACAACTTGCAAGTATTAAATGGCTCATTTGTGATTTACTCTTTTTACAGATTTCCCCCTTCAGATCTAATGATTACATTAAGGCTCCTTCGTCTTTTTGGAAAGAATTTATTATAAATCAGAAAGTGTTAGAGGTTCAAAGGTTGACGTTTCTGAGCGCTGATACTTTGTCCTTTCATGCCATGCAAACAGGTTTAACATTTAGATATTCTCAAACGTTCAAGGGAAGTTGTGGAAATTCCCAGATATATATATTAGTGGGAGGACGCCAAGATTTTTAAAGTGTGGAGTTTAAAGTAATCAACTGAGGGAGACAGGAGCTTCTGAGAAGAGGTGTCCCCCCACCCCACCCCCCACCCAAACTCAGCAGCAAACGTTATCCGCTAGCCAGCTGCAGTGAACCCGCGGGAAAGGAGCCGCGAAGAGCCAGGGCCGGTGAGGGGCGCCATTTCACCCACCCTTGGTACACCGCCCGGAAAAGCCAGGCTTGGTAAAGGTCAGACCCCCTTAACCATCTCACATCTCTAAATCACACTAGTCTTCTGGAGAGTCATGAAACCTAGCAGCAGGCTTGTCTGGAAGACAAACACCCCTTGAATGGTTTCCCAGTCACCCGCACTCCTTTCAGAAAGACAGAGGACGCGTGGGGCGGGTGTCCACACCCGCTGCAATCTTTTCCTAGATGCTACTACCCAGTCATTCAGAGCAGCCTTTCTTCCCCGCCCAACAGCTTCGGAAGGAAACCCTGCTTTCCCTTCGCTGC
This sequence comes from Tarsius wallacei, assembly GCA_963574415.1. Lineage (NCBI taxonomy): Eukaryota > Metazoa > Chordata > Mammalia > Primates > Tarsiidae > Tarsius > Tarsius wallacei. The sequence continues at coordinate 1,359 of CAUYQG010173675.1, forward strand.
TCGGAGGCAGAGCAACACACAGCGATAGTTCCGCTGCATCTGCCGGCGGAACAACTCGGAGACAGTCATCCCAGATTCTGCAACGGGGACTTTTCAGGGGGAGGGGACAGCAGAGTAGGGCATCAGAGAAAGGGTGGGTTAGACTCCTGCTGGCGAGAGAGGCCGTGCGCGCGCCCCGGGAGTGTTCCCTCCACAGTTCAAAAGGGTGAGGGTCCCCATCCTGTGCGAGGTTTTCTTGGAAAGGCTCCAGATGTCCCCAGCTGTTTGGAGTCGGCGAGAAACGCAGTCTCGACCGGGAGTCTGAAGCCGTGCTTGCTCTTAGCAAAAGAGCTCCCGCTTCCTGGCCGATGCTCCCCACTCGTCCCAGGACAGAGCCAGGGAGGAGGGCTCCGGGTCTGGCGCCCCGAGCTGCCAGGCGAACTTGCGGCTCTTTGAAGTCCCAGGCCGGCGGCCCGGGTCCTCTCGCCCGGGCTCCGGGCGCCCGCTGTCCCCGGCCCCCGCTCCTCCGCCTCCTCCTCGCCCGCCCGCCCCCGGCGTTCTTGGCGCCCGCTGGTCCAGCCCGGCGCGCCGGGGACCGCCCGCTGCCCGGGGCTGTCCGCGCGCCCTCCGGGACCTCGGCTTTCGGATCCGCTGCGCGGACGGAGCCGGCCGGGCCGGGAAGGAGCGAGCGGATCCTCCCACGCCCCCGGCCGGGGGATGGCGCGGCGGGGCCCGGGCTCCGGGGTGGGGCGGGGCAGCGCTCCCGGCAGCGCCGGGGGCGGCGGGGGCGGAAGGGAGGCAGCTCCGCCGCTCCCCGCGCACTCCCGGCTCGGGGCTCCCCTCCGATCGCCCTGGCCGCGCGGGGCCCGCCGCGGCCGCCCGTCCCGCCCCCGCCCCCCGCGCGCCAGCCCGCGCCCTCGCTCGCCCCGCGCGCGTTCCTAGGGCGCCACCTCTTTGCGACTCGCTCACTTCTCCGGCAGGTTTGCCTCGGAGCGTGTGAACATTCCTCGGCCGGGCTTTCAACTCGCCTCCAACCTGCGCCTCCGGGCCAGCATGCCTCCCCGCCCGTGACGCGGGGCTCCCCTGCCGCCCCGACCGCCGCCGCCCCTCCGCGCCGCGATTGACCCGCCCTCGCCGCCACCTGGCCCTCCTGATCGACGACACACGCACTTGAAACTTGTTCTCAGGGTGTGTGGAATCAACTTTCCGGAAGCAACCAGCCCACCAGAGGAGGTAGACGGACGGCTATGTATATATATGTGGGTCTCGCTACAAGTGGCTCTGGAACCAGAGGGCCTGGTGCGCAAAGAAGCTGACTTCAGGGGGGAGACTTGCTTCTTTTAGGACCGGGCTAGCCCTGTTCTACGAACCCAGGAGAACTGCTGGCCAGATTAATTAGACATTGCTATGGGAGACGTGTAAACACACTACTCATCATCGATGCATATATAAAACCATCTCATTTTTGCTATTATTTCAGAGGAAGCGCCTCTGAATTTTTTTCTTACTTTTTTTAATTTTTTCCCTTTTTGGTCTCTTTTTTGCCCGTGCGGTTTGGAGAAAGCGCAGTTGGAGTCGCTGGTTCCTAAATAAGTAAGTGCTGAGAGGCTCCAGAGAAAAGTTTTATTTTTATTTTTCTTTGCAGCTTGGGAGATGCCCTGGATATTGAAGAGGCGGTTTGAGAGCAGGCTCAAGGGGGAGCGGAGTGGCGCGGGAGATGGAGAGTCCGGACTGACACCTCGGGTCCCTTTCCACTCTGTTGCAGGTCCCGAGCGCGAGCGGATACGATGCTGCGAAGACTGGTTCAGCAGTGGAGCGTCGCGGTGTTCCTGCTGAGCTACTCGGTGCCCTCCTGTGGGCGCTCGGTGGAGGGGCTCGGTCGCCGGCTGTAAGTGTCCCATCCTCCCCACGGCCGGGCTAGGGATCCAGGCGGGGGGAGGCTGCCAGGCTGGGACGCTGCCGAGGGCTCACCGCGGTCACGGATGCGCCTCGCCGGAGTTGGAAAGAGGAGCCATCCGGCTACCTGCCGAGCCTGAGCCCGGATCCTCCAACCCGGCGGGAAGAACTGGCTGAACCTCTAAGGGAGACTGGCGAAAGACAGATTTTTTAAAAATGTGTGTTTCCATAAGAGGGAGTGTTTTCCAGGACCTTCTCTAGGAAAAGATCCTCTGACTCTTGTGAAAGAAAGGGGTTACTTTCAGGACCCGGGAAGTTTTTGCAATTCGGAGGAAGCTGAGGGATCCTGGGGACATACGTCTGTGCGCGCTTGTATACATACTGAACGTGGGTGGCAGTTTGTGTGTGAAAAGCCAAAAACCTTGCATCTAATTTTATTATGAATGACATAATTTTAAGCATATAAAAGGGGACCATATTACATAATGAAAGCATATTATATAATAAAGTAGTAACAACTTTGCAGTGGCACGACTCCAACGTTAGTATTGATACAGTTCAGGAAAGCTAGAGCGCTTGATTCCAAAATGAGTTTTAGGTGTGGAAACTTTCTTCACCACCACCCCCCCCCCCTTAGAATTATTGGTAACAGTGCTTTAATCTGAAGTCAAATATTTGTATTGTAGACTGAAAACTTGTATTTTGGCATTCTCACTTGCTGATTCTTTTAGAGATAACTTCGACTTGGAAATAATCATACATCCGAGCACACGAGAGAAATTATCACCATGTTGTATGACTGAAAAGTTGGAAGCGTGGTGGAATAGCACCATCTTAATATTATCTGTTGGACCTAGCAGTCCATTGATGTGTGTAACACCATCTTTGGGTGATCTTTAAGTTGCGGACTCAGTGTTCAGGATGGGGAAACGATAAAGTTTGAGAACTGAGAAGAGTTGGACTCTGAAGAAGGAATTAAGGAAACTTTTACACTAACAGTAAAAATAGTAGTATCTAATATTTACAATTAGGTTCATGGTGCTTTCTTGTAAATTCTCAAGGGTGTACAAAAAGGCAACTGTTTTATATGTGCCCTTGGTCTATTATTATTAGAGTAGAAAATCCTTAAGTGAAATTACTTTAGACATGTCTGAACCTTGGCACCAAAATGAAAATCTATTATGAATTTCCTAAGGCAAATTGTGTAAAACATTGTACTGAAGATAAAGCTGCATTGTATTCTTCAAATCAATGTTTTGCCAATGTATCTCTGAAAACTGTCTTTAGACTTTTTGCTCTTTTTGATGCATGTGCTAAATTCAGTCATTTCATACAAATATATAAATATAGAAGAAGACTGAATTTTTAAAGGCACACTTAAATACTGTATTTATTTGGCTAAGAAATACTGTCTTGGAACAGAGCCAATTTTTTCTTTAAAGTTGCTTAAGAAATACCTGTTTTCTCTTTTGAGAAACAGTAAATGAACCATGATTAAATCCACAGCTATGGCATTAAAATATTGCTAGGCTGTCCTAAAGGCTATTGTTAACTCTTTCTTTGTCGCACCTTACAAAATACACATCAGAAACCACTTAGCAGCCAGAGACTGTTATAGTTTTGTTTGTGGGTGAAATATAATATTGTAGTTAAACACTCACACTCAGCAGATGGTTATAAAACTACCACAAAAACATTCTCATAGTTAATGGGTAATAGATCATCACATTACAACCATGGTTTTTCATGGAGGCTGAAATCATCAGTAGATGAAGATGTTTCATCCAATTATTATAGCCAAATGGAGTTTTTAAAAACAAGTCTTTTTTGCATTGTTGCCAAGTAACAGTGAATTTTGTGTGCGAGACAAAACATTAGTCTACTATTATGCTAAATCAGGCTAGTTTCTTGAAAGAGATTTTAACATGTAATCAAATCATATTACTCCTCAATTTTCACACCAAGTATAAGGAAATGGCTTTAGAAGTATAGTTTTTTTGTTTTTGTTTTTGTTTTTAACTAGGTGTTAACTTTTAAGGGAGAGGAAACTACCATAACAATAACAATCCTAGCATGGAAAGGAGGCAATTATAAGTTGTAAATCTTTTGGACCGGTTAATCCAAAAGATTTTAATTAATGAGGCTATAGCATGACAAGTTGAATATTGGAAAGTGAGGCTTAAGGATGTTCTTGTACAGATGAACAAGGCTTTTGACAGGTGGCTATCTCTGTGTTTAGGTTAGAGAGGGAACCCCAGCAGATTCAGAAACTTAAAACATCATTGACTGATTTTCTTGGGAGCCAGACTGGGTCTACTCCACTTAATGAAAAGCATAACTTTTGACTGAGTCATTTAGGTTGGAAGGGACTTCTGGTGAGTCATCTTAACTCTAACACCCTAACCCTGTCTCTTCCATGTAGCACAGAACTTTTCTTCTCAAACACAGTCCGTCCTTAGGAGTCTAGCATCAGCTACAAGCATGCTGCTTCTTCCTGTGTGGGAAGAGGAATTTCCATCACCTTTTATGCCCTCTGTTCCTTAGAAATTTCATCTTCCCTAAAAACACCCTTGAATGTGATTTTAACGCAGAAGAGCTGTGTTTTGACTGAAGTTAAGAGTTACCGGTGCTAAGCATCTTCTCCAAATAATCAAGGAAGACCATAGGGCATAATGTACTTTTTTTTTTTTTCTATTTTGGAACTTAGGTATATAATAAATGCCACACGAACCATTGTGCTGTGTAATATTTACAGACATACTGAGTAACAGATTATTATTGAGACTATATTTACAACTTAGATATTCCAGAATTATCTAAGTTGAAGACTTCCTTAATTTAAATATATTACTCATTACCAATATATATCTAGTTTGCAGAGATACCATTATATTCCTGACCATCTAACAATGTAATTTCTTCATCAGAGATTCATTCTTTACAGTATGTTAAATGTGGAAGTCTTTGAAATACTAAGTAAGTAGTCTTACAAGATTTCAGATTTAGCATTTAAGAAAATTTGTGTTTTCCCCTAAAAGGCAGATGCAAAGCTCTGTCCCTCACAAGAGATGTACTATTTTAAACTGAACAAAGTTGTGTCATATTGTTGGCTCTTTATAAAATAGAGGGGATAGAATGTTTGCTGCATTTCCCATGAGAACCATCCTGGGAAAATGCAGCTCTTGAGTTAGGAAAGCACTGTGACTCACAGCTGACAGGCTGGCCAAGATGGCAAGCATATATGCCCATCAGAGGGGGCATGAGCAATGGTGGCTTGATTAGAACAGACGAACGATTGAAGGTTGTGCCTTTGAGTTAAGCTAGAATGGATTATATTATCCATTTGAAGAGCAATACAGATGAGGAGGGTATATGCCAAGAATTAAGAAAGAAATAAAAGCCCCCAATACTATAAATTATCACTGTTTAATGTGATATTTTTCTGAAAAATACTTTTTTCATGTGATATTTTTCTGAAAAATACTTATTAAACTGCAGTGCTTATGAAATATGCAATTATATGAGTCCTATTATTTCAAAATGTTATTAGAGGATATAAATACATTAAACCAAAGCCTCAAACTTGTAGGTTATTAAAAGTTTCCAGAATACTAACTATTGCCACAGAGTAAGTGAATTTTAATCTAGTCACATGTGGCACCTTCAGAAAGGAAGAGGGACTCCTTCATGCCTCATTTAAACCAGGCTCCTGTTAAATTCCTTTCCATTAAGTCATGTCTTTTTTGAACAAGCTACATGGCTTAAAATCAGTCCACACACTAAAATACTAGAAGGAAACTGACATTCTGGCTAGAAGAACCAGAAAAATGATGACTATATTTTCATCCCTTAATTCCTTCTTTGACTCATTTATCCAGTGATAATCCAAACTCTAGGAATCCTAATTCCTTATTTGGTGATGAAAATGGACTTTTCGGACAGCAGGCTTGATCTTCAAAGAAATGGATAGCCTTCTAGTTTGCCCATTGTTGTGGTTATTACCCTATGCCCAGCCCCTCTTGTTCAGTCAACATAGGAACTTGTTGACGTTTCAGCTTTGGCTTTGGCGGGAGAAAGGTTTGAGGAAACTGAAAACGCAATCTTGGTTTTAGAATAGAAGACCTAGTTTCTGGAGCCCTGGATCTGCCAGTTCTCATTGTGTGGACATTTTATTTAATTCTCATTGTGTGGACAAGTCATTTAATCTCTCTGCGCCTTTCTTTCCCCATGTATAAAACGAAGAAGGGGAATAATGCTACTTATTATTATCATATTTCTCTGAGGAGTTAAAGAGGTTGTACTAACAAAAGCAACAAGGGGCCCAGACCACTATGTCAGGGAAGGAAGAACACAAGAGAAGTATCCCTATGAAACACCCTCAGATACATTTGAGGACCAGCCAGTTTGGAGGGTTACGCCAATGGTAGAAATTGGAGTCAGTGTAGAGTTGAAGCAGGAATGGTATGACTGATTAATGTATGCAGTCCTTAATAATGGTTAATAATGTACACACAAAATAATAAAAGAATGCATGATGGACATTTAAGCAAGAGTTAAAATATCATCTAAAAGGTTCATATATAATTATTTATTTCACTATGTTTTCATTAGAGTGTTGTTAAGCAGAAAAATGCCTGCATACTTGTTCCTAGAGATATGTTAAGACAGAGAGAGCAAGGAGAAAAGTGAAGTTCTCAGTTACCTACTAAGGGCAATACTCTCTGAAATTTTAAGTGTAAAAAAAGAAAAGGTGAAGCATAGAAGAAATAGAGTGCTCTCATTTAATTTAAGCACACAAAGAAACCCATTTTAAGGAGACCACCCACTACTTTACAGAAAAATACATGTGCTGGCTCGTGCTCGCGCGCTCTCTCTCTCTCTCTCTCTCTCTCTCTCTCTCTCTCTCTCTCTCTCTCTCTCTCTCTCTCTCTCTCTCTCTCTCGACGGCTCTGACGGCCTTCAAGTGTAGGCTCTTGGTAGCTGGTAGTCTAAAATGTTAAAGTTCAGTCTGTTAGTCAGATGGTTTCCTAGACAGGCCTCACAGCTCACTTCATCCTTCAGCCTTTGTTTGCTTTTACTCTTACAGCTTGCTATTCTTTGAGATTCGTTATTATTATTTTGTCATGGGGCAACAGTTGTATGTGTGTTTTCAGGCTTGGGAGAATGCTCAGGTAGAAGCAACCTCCTTTTTATTTCCCAGGCTGGGATTTCTGGATTTATTTCCCCAACAGAACCTGAAAAATATGAAGAGATGCTCAGTGGTCTTTGTCCATTTCTGAGCATCACTGAGTTGTAGCATTTTAAATTGGGAAGAGAGCATAGAAATCCTGACTCTGACTCCTGCCTTTTATACAGTTGAGGCCCATGAGGCCCAAAAGATCATAGCCTAGTGAGTGGCAGAACTGGGACCAGGAGCAGGAGCCTCTGAAATGCCAGCTCTTCCCTTCCTCCTCATTACCCTTCCCTGGGAGCCAGGTTGCTACCCTCCCAGCTTGTAGTAGATCCATTAGACAGCTAACAGGATTTAGTCATGCCTTCGTTACCTATGCCAACAACTAAAATTTAACTGTTTTCTTCCCTTCCCCCACCCCAATATATTTTTCTTAAAGCAAAAGAGCCGTGTCTGAACACCAGCTCCTCCATGACAAGGGGAAATCCATCCAAGATTTACGGCGACGATTCTTCCTTCAAAATCTGATTGCAGAAATTCACACAGCTGAAATCAGAGCTACCTCGGAGGTGTCCCCTAACTCCAAGCCTGCTCCCAACACAAAGAACCACCCAGTTCGTTTCGGGTCTGATGACGAGGGCAGATACTTAACTCAGGAAACCAACAAAGTGGAGACTTACAAAGAGCAGCCGCTCAAGACACCTGGCAAGAAAAAGAAAGGCAAACCTGGGAAACGCAAGGAACAGGAAAAGAAAAAGCGGCGAACTCGCTCTGCCTGGTTAAACTCTGGAGTGGCCGGGAGTGGGCTAGAAGGGGACCACCTGTCTGACACCTCCACAACGTCGCTGGAGCTCGATTCACGGTAACAGGCTTCTCTGGCCCGCAGCCTCTTCTGGCTGCTCTCAGCTGGGTTTGGGAGACTTCCTTCTGCCTTGGTTTGGACAAGCCTAGAGTTTTCTCCCTTTCTGTATTTCTGTCAATTGCTGCACAACTTAAAAACTTACAAAACCAAGATAGGCCAGAATATTGTTTGCCTTAAAGCGGTGTCTTTCCCTCCCCTCAAAACACACACAAACACACACACACACAGGGGCTTCTCTTTCTCCATCACCAAACCCCCAACACCAATTCTTTACTACTCTACTAAATAATTTTATTTCTTATTCGATCTTCAGAAGCAAGTGGACATCTTCAGAATTTGCTGGAGAAGTGTGGTTATCCTTGCCACCCTGACACCTAGCAAACTTTCCTGATAGCTTTCCATTTTTTACTTTTTTCACTTCAAAGGAGAATATAGAAGGCTTTTATATTATCTGCAAACACTGCAGAACAGTATCTCACCATACACAATTCTGAGCCATTCACACTTTTTAATTAAATATGTTTAATTAAATTTTAAATTTATTCTAATCTAAAGAAATTAAAACTTTTTTTAGACACATGCTTTAACTCTGTCTAATAAAATATAAGTCTGGTTTCTACCAGCTCATGGAAAAGAAATGGTTTCTGAAAATTTTCAAGTATTGACTTGGAAGAGTGTAAGTTTTTTTCATGTATCATTTGTCCATTAGCAAGTTGAAATAATTTTTCTAGGGTAATGCTGTAGGGATAATAAAACTTTACATTCATGTGGCTTGTTTATCCTTATCTCAGAGATCCAAGTAATAATAACATTCACAGATTTGGGGTTAAATAACTTAGGCTCAAGTCTTGGGTCTGAACTTATTTAGGTTCACAACCTAGGCACATTATTCTATCTTTCCAAGACTCAATTTCATCTTCTGTGAAATAAGATAATGATTATACCAACCTCATAGAGCTGGGTGAAGAGTAAATGAGATTATATATGGGTTTAGTGCCTGTCATGTAGTAAACACTCAATAAATTGTAACATATTATCATTTTGCTGCTTTTAGACCTAGTTCTGATTGTAATATATATGGGGCTAGGTGCATTTCTGTGAAGCATTAAGGTGGCAAATATTAATCTCATTCTGTAAAATAGAAAGCCAAGGCATTCCACAGTTAAGGTACCTGAATAGTGCTTACCACTGAAATAGGTAGCCCAAGAACTGGATTTATTTTCCAATTTTTGATGATTAGAACAGTGCTTTGTTAGTGCTGTTTCTGTATCCATGCATTTCCATTCATAGGACCCTTGTATATTTTTTACTTTTTGACTCAGCACTTCTATTGAGTTTGAAAGAAAAAGGAAAACAGCACAAGAACACATCATATGTAATTAATGATCTCACTATTTTCAGAATCTCTTGTTACTTCTCCAGGTCCTTCCTCTGCCTCTGGTACCAATAGGATTACAGGGCGATGTTTCAAAGGGGAGTCTGAACTTATTTACCATTATTTCTCTTTTTAAGTTGACAGACCCATCATTAAATCACATATAAAATAGCAATTATATTGGCTAAGTAGTACAGCTTCAGTAATCAGTGGGCAGTAACACTAGAAAAATCTGTAACACAATGAATGACCTATTCTGCAAACTTCTAATGGATCTATAAGGGATAATAAACCCTATACATTCTGGCTCACTGCACATATTCAGTGAATTTTAAGACATGATCCTAACTTTACATATTTATAACTAATGCAAGGACCCTACATTTTTGCCAAAACCTATTTTTATCTATTGTCTTACATATATGTATATGTATGTATGTATGTATATATATGTGTGTGTGTGTATATATATATGTGTGTGTATATATACAGATAATTTTATGGATTTTATTTATTTAAAATTTGAAATGCTTTTTAAGTATCTAGAAAATTAATGAGTAGCAACACTCAATAATTCTTATGCCCAAAGCTACCCCTTGGTTAAAGTAAGTCTAGTGAAAATTAGGCAATGGCCTAATCAAATGCAGACCCAGGACTGAAAGAAATAGAAGGTTTCTGCTTTTATTTTCCCTGTTTGTGAGGGATGTTCATGGAAAGAACTATTTTTTTGGTGGCCAGATGTTGGCACTTTTCCAACACAACCCAACAGAGGTAGGAACAACTAGAAGTGTATTGATGAGAATGTATGGGACCATGCACGTTTTGTAATCCAAATCAAATCTTTTCAGAATAACTATTTTAAAGTTTTATAAGTGACCCAGTCTTTTACTAATGCCCTCTCCTTAGTCTTCTTGCATTATCATATGATGATCTGAGAGTTCTAATGACATGGCAAACATGAACTTTGTTATAATAAATGCAGTATTTTTTAAAAGAAACTACTGAGGTAAAATTGTCCATTTGCTTTCACATGAACCATTTAGTGGTAAGCATATAGCTTTAAATTTGGGGAACTACATTTTAAAAGTTTTTGATGTTGTAAATGAGATATCCAGATACAGTATGATTCATTTATTAGAAATTATAACTTGCCTTGATAAATATTGATTTAGAAAAACATAAAAAGCTTTTCAGTAGTCAAAAGAGCTGGGACTTTAAAGTGTTGCCATATATACATATAATAAACATACACATATACTTTTAAGTCATGTTAAATGTTTTACATGGCTATTCCAATATGTGCCTTTGTTAAAGGAGAAATCAAAAGGAACAAGCAAACTAGGCAGGGTGTGATAATAATTTAAAATTTTTTCCTTGGGCCTTTATTTTTTTTCTTTCTGAAGAAATAATTGTTCAAATTACTATTCATTCTTTTTGCTTGTGTTATTCTTAAGTGCAATTCGCTAAATATCATTTAGTACAAGAGAATTTAAAAATCAATAGTATACAAATTATTGAGTTTTGAGGTTATCTTTTCGACCTTGTTCATAACATCCATTCACATCTATCTACCAGCTAAAATTTGAATCTTAAACTCTTCTTTTCTCTGCAGTTAGGAACTATTTTAATACACCAACCAAAACCAATAGGTGGGTTCCTTAAGACATTAAAGCACTCTAAATGCTCGATTTACTTTTCTTTCTTTAAGCTGCACATAGAACTTTGAAATTGTCAAGGATTTGCTGTATTGTAGTTTCACCCCTATACATGTCTGCCATTTAAAACTCTGGCTGTTAATTCAATGACGCAGCCAATCAAATTCCATTCTATAGTTGTTTCCTTAGAAACTAATACATATTCACTGAAGTAGAACACACAAAGAGAAGAGGAAAGGAGAGAGAAAAGCAGAGAAAACTCTGCACCTTAAAAAACACTGTCATTACAGCATTCAGATAGGTTGGAAAAGATGTCAGTCCCAAGTGGTAACTTATTCTGAATAATAAAACAGACACAGTGATGCGAAAGACTGCTATTTTATAATTTTAAATCCATTTATTCTTAGTTATTCTATCATTTAGAATAGACTTTCACAACTTCTAGTGAAGGATTCATTCAAAAACTCAGCAGAGTAAAAGACAAATGATTCTATTTTTGTTTTGACTTTAGAAACTAAAGTCATCGTTTCATTCACTGGTGTTTAAAGACAGCTAAAGAAATGACAGATATCATCATATCATCAACTAAACATTCTGTTTAACTAAACATCCATCTATCCTTTACTCAAAGTCTCATAACTTCAGTATCCTCACCACAGCCCATTATGTTAGTGAGAGATTAACCAAATGAGCACCTGAACAAAACAAACTCTGGATCATCTAAGTCAGCATCACTGGGGAATAAACTTTTAAGTGAGTTTCATTTGATGCTGAATGGCCTAACCCAGCCTTATTTCCAAGTTCTCAAATGTGTCCTTTCCCTTCCCAAACTTGCCAGTTGGCAGCTATGGAAAATTCTCACAGGGTCTCTTTTTTCCGACAGAGCATAATTACAAACACAGGATCCTTTCTGCACCACATGGATCATTTAGTCGGGTTGAAGACCCTGCCTGTAACAGAGGTTCTGGAGAGTCAGGCAGATCCCACAGGCACCTCCCATAGGAGATATTTACAAGGAGTCCCCTGAATCTCTTTCTATTGTGATTCTGTGTTTAGTTTATCTGCTTTATTTGATGTCTTTTCATTTATAAAGAGAAGTAACCTGTTTTCTTCTCTTCTTTCCCTTCCTTCTTTTTGCAGGAGGCATTGAAATTTTCAGCAGAGACCTTCCACGGACATATTGCAGAATTCTGTAATAGTGAACATATGGAAAGTATTAGAAATATTTATTGTCTGTAGATACTGTAAATGCATTGAAATAAAACTGTCTCCCCCATTGCTCTATGAAACTGCACATTGGTCATTGTGAATATTTTTTTTTTTTTTGCCAAGGCTAATCCAATTATTATTAACACATTTATCATAATTTATTTTGTCAACTGATGTATTTATTTTGTAAATGTATCTTGGTGCTGCTGAATTTCTATATTTTTTGTAACATAATGCACTTTAGATATACATATCAAGTATGTTGATAAATGACACAATAAAGTGTCTCTATTTTGTGGTTGGTTTTAATGAATGCCTAAATATAATTATCCAGGCTGATTTTCCTCTGTGCATGTAAAAATAGCAGTATTTTAAATTTGTAAAGAATGTCTAATAAAATATAATCTAATTACATCATGACTTGAGGGTGAATTATATACTTAAGATTTCTAGTAGAAGGAACATGATATAGTTTTTAAAATTCTATTTGAATACAATTTTGAGCTTAATATGTTTATACTGGTATATATTCCAACATTTCCACATTAGCTTTTAGTTAAAAAATACTTAAAGTATATTTTGTCCAATATTTCTGTTCAATAGCATGACTGAACTACCTAGACATCATTTTATAAAGTACGTTCAATTTGAAGTGCAGACGGGGCAGGCAGAAAAGAAACAGAGAGAAATCAGGAGAAAGGATTAAAGATACTTAGTCCAGAAGGTTGGCCAAAACTGGAAAAAAAAAAAAAGGGAGAGAGGCCAGTCATAATCTGTAAGGCCATGGGTAGTTTTCACCAATGTAAAGTCTGATTTGAGAGGTAGTAATAACAATAATAAGCATTAAAGGGCTATTAAGAATTCTCCCTATTAAGGTTCCTACCTTAACAGGAGAGAGACTTAGGTCTGTGACCACTCAAAAAGCTGTCCAGAGTGAAAGTTCTTTTCCTGTGTTATCACATTTCCTGGAACTCTGGTTGCAAACAGCATGGGTGTAATGTTATATGGGATCCCTTTTCCATTTTGAACATCATCCTAGTTGTTCCCAGTTCTATGTTCATATGAAAACACAAATACATTTCCTTCTACAGATTTTTTTCTTTAACTGTGGTTTAGGACACACCAGCTAAAAAACAAACAAACAACAACGACAAAGATTATGAATCAAGAAAGTGCATATTTAGGAAATACGAGGGTGAGGGAAGGCAAAAAAAAAAAAAAAAACCCAGAATTTATTTATTAAAAATTGTGTATTTATTCTTACATGTTTAAAGTTCATTCACCTTCGAAGTACTCTTCACCTGATGCAATGCACCTAACAAAACACTTTTTCCATTGCTCAAAACAGTTTTTCAGCTAGACAATTTTGATGCTTTTTAGTGCTTCTGCTGTTTTTTGTTTCACCTTTTCTACATCAGCAAAACATTTCCCTTTGAGGATTTGCTTCATCCGGAGAGACAAAAAGAAGTCACTCAGGGCAATCTCAAGTGACTAGAAAGGGTAGGGCATGGAGATCATGCCATTTTTGGTCAAAAACTGCTGAACCCTCTGTGAGTTGTGAACAGGTGTGCTTATAAATCACCCATCAAGAAACGGGCAGATGCATTCAAAGACTCTCCAAAAAAAAATACTCACTAAGCCTAATGCAGCCTCTCACAACAACGCTGGCTGGTACACTAATGCCCATGGGTTCCTAGCAGAGGAAGCCTGTACAAGGGGCCCACTCTCCAAAAGATAATTCTGTTTTTTTGAAGTCCCCCATTATATTCCACTTATGCCCAATATCCTGCTTACTGTCTATGTGATGTTTGGGGGTGCACAGGAAGTAAAATACTGTAATTGCTTTAAAGACATTTTTACTCCAGTAGGTGGATTATGCATACACACACACACACACACACACACACACACACACGTGTGTATATGTGTGTGTCAACTAAATGCTGGAATGCGGTCCAAAATTCTCTGGATATCTAAAAAAAGGGAAACTAAATAAAACTATGAGGAAAGATTAGTATGGGCTGAGTGTGTGAGTAGGATTATGTTTCTGGGAGGAATACTTTTTCAGATTGAACTTATTCATATTTTTGAGTCTCATAGCATTCAAAATAAGACTCATTTTACTATTTGGGGGAGAGAATGTTAAACCTATGTCAACAAGCGCATAAGAGATTTTGTGCTTAGCTTTACTTATCAATTTCTTGGAAATGGTTTTGATACCTAAAGAATATTTAGAAGTTTAAGGCCAATACATTAACTTGTGCAAATAAGTAGTTCGGAATGTCTTAAAAACAGATATAACCGCATTTTGCAAAACTCCATCTGAAACTTTACATCTTAAGTGGTGGCTCACGCCTATAATCCCAGCACTTTGGGAGGCTGAGGTAGGAGAATCATAGGAGGCCAGCAGTTCGAGATCAGCCAAGCAATATAGAGAGACCTTGTCTCTACAAAAAGTTAAGAAAATAAAAACTAAATAAATAAACACCAGAGAGTGGTGGCACATGCCTGTAGTTCCAACTATTCGGGAGGCTGAGGCAGAAGGATTACTTGAGCCCAGGAGGTTGAGGCTGCAGTGAGCCATGATCATGCCACTACACTCCAGTGTGTGAAACAGAGGAGACTTCCAGCTTTTAAAAAAAAAAAAATTGCACCAAATCCTTGTAAATTGTTTACATGAAAAATGTTTTTTAAATACTAACTTGGTAAATACTTGGATATTAAGGCAAGAAAGGATCAGATTCACCTTTAATGCAAGTTGTCTTTAAGGTTTTCTTCCAAAGTAGCCCATTCCAGAAAAGAAGGGGGGCGGGGGAAGAAGATACTTCGGGGCTTATAAAATCAATGCTACGAAAGCATTATTTATAACATTGCCCTTAGTCATACCCTAGGTCCTCTGGCAGTAATAAAGAGTAAAATCACAGGATAAGAGATGGAGTGGGGAGATGAAGGAAGCAAAAAACCTTTGGGAAAAAAGATGTCATTTTATACGATAGAAAAACTGAAATACATAATTTAAGATAACAAGTGTTTAAATGTAAATAAACTCTTAGCAAATTACACTCTAAGTGAACATAGTTTATCCTTGACTTAAGTAATGGTTATAAAGCAATAACAATTTAAATAAAGGCAAGTTGAACTAAGTATACGAAATTAGGAAAATAATACTTAATCTGCTAACATACCATTACCTCCTTCATATTCTATTCAGATAAAAATTTGCTATTTTTGGACGTGGTAGAGACCATCTCCCAAAAACAAACAGTGACATTTAAGTGTAAAGACTGAACACTTAAGTCCTTTTCCCGTATTGTCTTAGCCATCATTGTAAAAGAAGTGAATTTTAAAGAATGTGCTTATAACACAACCAATGTATTCAGAGCTACACTATTATGAACCAATGATATTGACACCACTGGTCCTGAAAATATTTAAAGTCAATAATGGCATCTCCCTTACTTGCTACAAAAATTAGTGTGGAATGCAGGAAGTGTCAATCTAAGAAATATAGAGGAAGTGAAGCTTTTCTTGGGAGAAAGTATAGCATAACCTTGATGGTTAAAAATTCATTTTTAATTTGTCATTACCTGTTCTGAGTACCAGTTGAGCAAAGCACCTATTTAATTTTCTGTATCTACTGTACAAGGACAAGGGGAGTCCATTTTTTAAAATTCAAAATGCTTTCTCTAATATACTACACAACGAATCCAACAAGAACAACAAAGTCAAGTATTATTAATAACTCAATTTTATTTTATGGCAATTCATTTAAATACTGAAACGTGGTTTCATGGATACCCACACGTGCTTAAAGAACTCTATTGATGGCAGGGCACAGTGGCTCAAGCCTGTAATCCCAGCACTTTGGGAGGCCGAGTGAGAGGATTACCTGGGCTCACAGGTTAGAGAACAGCCTGGGCAACTTGGAGAGACCTCATCTCTACAATAAATCAAAAAATCAGTCGGGCATGGGAGCGCACACCTGTAGTTCCAGCTACTTGGAAGGTTGAGGTGGAAGGATCGCCTGAGCCCAGCAGGTCGACACTGGGGTGGCCGTGAGCTTGCCACTGCACTCCAGCCTGGGTGACAGAGTGAGATTCAAACTCAAAAAAAAAAAAAAAAAGAACTCAAGTGATGGACTTTTGTAAGAAATTCCAGAACACTTACACCATCACAGGGTATTCACTTTTAGATAATCTGGAACTTATTTTATAATCTAGAGTAGTTTACAGTTTAATTGCTATTTTCCCCTTTTGCCACAAAGTTCATGGATAAACAGAACCAGCTGTGGACAGAAACAATGTCCACCGAGTGTGCATCTTCTGTCAACAGTGTGCACTTTGGTTGAGAGTAGGAAGTGCCTCTAGCAGACTCACCACTTCCTCCTCAAATAAAGGATAAAAAAATTCCAGGCACAAATGTTTGCCACTTCCCTTCATGTCATAACCCAGAAGGTGCTAAAGACAAGACTATTATGAAAGCATCTGTTACATAGTTAACAAAATGCTGCCATATGGTAAGTTACTCCCAATTTCAAAGGTGGTATTGAGAATCAGTAGCTACTAAGATCCCAAAGGCTAAAGGTTTTTCAATGAATTATATTATCTTGTGTCCTAAGGTTAACGCCTTAAGAGAAGAACTATTCCTTCTTAGTTGTCAGTATTATTTCACTGATGAGCTTGTGATCCTTGTTTTACTCAACATATACCATCCAACGCTAGGTAGCAGCCTCAATATATAGCAGGTGCTCAATAAATATTTGTTGAATTGAATTTAATAGTTCTTTCAGTTTCTGGATTAATCAACTGAAAACCAGACTTACACAAAAACTCTGCTGAAGTTAGGAGTTAGACCAGAGTTTTGAGTACTTCAGTTTCCCATGGCACATTCTTCTTTTATTCTGAAAACAAGAAACTTACAGAATAACTGCCCTAAGTTATCAACTGTTCACCAGAGTGCCCTTTGTTTTTCAGTTTTAGGTTTAGTGGGAATTTTTCCAGCTCTGTAAGTACAAGAAGCAAGGGTTTGTGTTGAGTATACAGCAACCTCCCAGAGGAAGGGAGGAGAATTTAAAATATCAGGTTTTCTTCCTATGAATACGCTGCACAGAAGTTACCCACAGGGCTCAGTTGTGCAAAAGAGGCACGCTGCTATTTTGACAGAAGATTAATGTACCCAGTTCCCAACCAGAGCTACCCAACATCAGGATAAGAACATTCACATTTCTGTGTAAGTTCCTAATATACTCATATTTACAAGTACAAAAGCATAGGGATGTGTTTTCAAATTGCATTTTAATTAAACTTCAAAATATCTTCTCAAGGGTTTTCTTACATTTTCCTCCAAATTGGAAGACATTTACAAATGGAAATAAATACAAAATGTGTCACTCCTCAAACTGGATTGTTTTAATGCCTATCTCTGCCAAATCTACATTGCTTTGGGGGTCTAAAAAGCAAAACAGTTTATCCATCTTCCATTTGACTAAGGTAATTGATGGTCACAGTTCACTGGGTTGTCATTGAAAAAAGGCTGGGAAGTGGCTCTGTTGAGTTCTATGTTCTACAAAATAAATGCAAAGCAGTAACAAACCATGTCACACAGGACTTAGTAATCCTGTATTCACATTACTCTTTCTTTCATTCACCATGAGTTTTAGTGGAACCCTTAAGTCAATGTAGAATACTAAAGAATAAATATATAGAAGAGTTGTATCATGGCTATCTATAGGGGAGAGAAACCAGAAGCAAGAAAGTTTTCTTAGGGAATAATTTTTTTTTCCTTTGGATGACACAGTAAGAGAGTCTTAGTTGTGTATTCCTGAGAATTAGAAATTTTGTTTATAACATTTAATAAGAACATATAACAACTATTATGACAGGCAGAATAAATTAGCATAATACCAAGCTCAAGTCACAGAGCAGATACTGTTTTCTATGAGCTTATCACAAGCCACACTAACCTACTTTATACCATACCTATTGTATTTAATCCTCCCAAGCATCCTGTGAAAAAGATAATCTTTGTCATCATTTTTTTTTTTTTTTTTTTTTTTTTTTTTTTTGAGTATAACGATGTTTCCCAGTCTGGAGTGCAGTGGCCGCACCAGGCCCCATCAGCCAAAAACAGCA